>VXBQ01015078.1:425282-437967 GCA_013400175.1 Phainopepla nitens | reverse complement strand
ACAGTTTCGTCTTGTGCCAGGTATAGGCTCAGCTATGCTGGGTTTGGGATTGCAAAGGGGATCTGTTTTGTAGGAGAAGACGTGCCTGCTTCTCTGTGAAAATGCTTCAGCTGCAAAACAGCTGCTCCTGAGTTTGGGAGGTACAAAGTGAGCCAAAACGGAGCATTTTACTGCCTGGTAATTAAGGTAATAGCTGGTTACCCCCGGCAGCTGGGGCTCAGTGTTTTGAAGAAGGCTGCTCTTGTTTAATGTCTTGAGAGAGAAATCACAGTGTGCTATATTGCATTGGAATGAGAATGGGAAAATCTGATAATTAAACATCTGAATTACCATAATTCTGTGTTTCTGTCACACCTCTTGTTACAGTCAGTGTCTTCCCTTCAAGTAAGATATCTGGAAGTGACACAGTCTTAACAAAATCTAGTCCTAGTGGTTATAGGGAAGAGGGTGAAAAGCAGAAGTCCTACAAGAAAGCTTAAAAACAAAATCATCCTAGTTTTGAAATGAAAATTGTGTCTTGTGACTTCCAAGGCCTAAGCACTGCAGTTCAATTACTTCCCATTTCAGTGACGAAAAGCCATGTACAGTTTACCTTCCCAGGTCCTTCTCATCAGCTTTGCAGAGGATAGAGCTGGATTTGGGGATCCTTTGAACACAGTTCCTAACAACCCTATGAACATATATAGTTTTTCCAGCCCAGAAGCAGTTTTATGTGCTCTCACCCCTTCCTTATAACTTGTTTCCCAAAGAAGCTGACTTAAAGCCTTTTTTTTTTTTTTTCCTAGGGCTTTGGATTAGTCAGTCCTTCATGTGACTCTCTGTAACCCTGTGCACAGTTGCACTGGTATAGCAAGGGGGTAGGAAGATGTTTCAGGATTTTGGAAGGGCCGAGTCTGGATACCTTGGGCCGGGGTTGCTGCAGCAGGAATCCTTACCCACAGCAATGATTTTACCTGCTGATTTGGACTTACAGGCTCTGGTAGCATCATGCACCTAACCTAAGCATCTAATTTTTAGTAGAAAAAAAGGCTGGGAGGCTTTGAAGCCTTATGAAAGGATGGCTTTGTCACTGCTAAGAGAAACTTCATTCCCAGTTTGTGCTGCTCTGTTATTTTCATACCAGCCTCCTCTGCCCGAGCAGATGTCACATCTCAGAGGCCTTTGTGGAGGGTTTTTATAAAAGCAGATGGTGGGGGTGAGGTGCCCGAACAAAGTGCCATGGCCTGGCTGATGCAAATGCCCCGGAGACCTCCAGAGGCCAGGAGCGTCCCTCGCGTGGGCTGGGACAGCCTCCCCTGGACGGCTCCTCTGCAGCTCCTGGCGAGGCAGACCCCACTAGAGGGCACAGCTCATCCACCAGTTAGGACAGCGAGGATGCTGCTGCCCAGTCCCACGTCTGAACCGGGCAGCCAAACAGACACCAGCCCATGAGACACGGACTGAGGTCTCCTGCCAGAAGTGTGGATGGACAGCCAAGCTTCTCTCATCCTTTGTTCTCCAAACAACTGGAATGTGAACGTCTCTGAAAAGCACTGTTGCAGTGCCAGGGACACAGAGGTTTTTCCCATGTATCTCTATCTGCTTGCCTGCTTCTTGTGAGGGAAAACATCCAGGATGCTGAGGATCAGACCTTCTTCAGAGTCGAGTGACTTGCAAATGGAGACTGTGACTGCATTGGAACTGGATGGGTAGAACACCTGGAGTGTCCTGCACAAAGCTGGGGATGCATCTCCCTGTGCTTGTGCAGTGAAGGGTTCCCCACTTGAAATACATTTTACTGGTAAAAACTGGGCATGGGTTGTTTTTCCCAAAGTTTAGGGACTGTATTTCATTTTACAGCCAGCTGATGTAATTATGTCATGAGGATTTGGAAGACAGGTCTGGCCACAGGAGTGGTGGGGGTGAAATACATCTGGAGCCTCCTTGTAGAGCTTTCCCCACTGCTCCACCTCAGCCTTTTTATTTGATTTTTAGCTGTGGAGGAAAGGCTGACATGTCAGTGGTGCACAAGAATTCCAGAGGAGGTCAAAATAAAACTTCTAGGCTAAGCACACAAGAATAATTCCAATAATCTTTCATTTCTGGCTCTGCCTGCTGTGTAACTTTGAGCAGGGTGCCTCTTCCTCCTTCTTTCTCTGAGTTAAAGGAGGCACAAGCACGCAGATCTTTGTGGGGCAGTTTAGAAACTCCTGGAGGATTCTTTTTCAGTGGTTGTGTAGCTCCTGGTTCTTCCTGACTGTGACTGCTGTGACTGCCCATGGATATGGGCACTGTAAATCCTCCCTTGCTTAAGAAAGAGGGGCTGTGTGGGAAAGGCATCAGAATCTGGCTAGAAAGAAGGCACAACCCTGAGCTGAAAACAGAGACTGAAACCCCAGGTTTGCCACTTGTTTGCTGTCTGCCTGTGAGGAGAGTGCTTTTTTCTCCTCTGCCTTGTTTCTCCCCCTCTCCTTGGGCTCATCCATGTGGATTCCACGTGCTCCCTGGTGTGCCCTGTGCAGGCAGCCCAGCTCAGGAGGCCTGATCACTATCAAGGTTCCCACACTGTTGAAATGATTCTTAGGCTTTGTATTGCTAGGAAATTATGCTCATCTTCAGCATTTTTTGGTCCTCTGAGGTCCCTGAGTACCACAAAATTGTTCCTAATGGGTCAGTTTGTATCCAAAACACTCTCATTTCTTGTTTTTTTCAAGAACAAACACCTGAAACCATGGTCAGCAAAATAAATTCAAAACAATCAATCTACCCAGAGGTCACAGCAAGTTGTGTTATCAAAACTGTTTGCCATACCTGTGCTGTTAAACGTGCCATCCTTTGTTTCTGTGCTGGTTTTCATACAAAACGTGGCTAAGGAGTTAAATCACAGGATGGAAATGCTTGAAGTGTCCTGGTCTTTGCTGTTTCTCCTTTTCTGTGTGTGATGAAGTAATGAAAACCCAGGGTATCAAATCCACTGGTGGTCATACAGGCAAGGTCTGTCACCACTGCCACGGAGCACTGAAAGATCATTTTGTTTTGAGAGGAGCATGGGTTGTGCTTTTGCCAATGAAAGGAAAAAAAAAAAAGACTGAAGTCCTCACTGTTGCAGTGATAAAAAGTTAAGACATATTTTAAGGATTGGTGGAGTTGTAATGGTGAACAGATCGTTTACACTGTGGCTCAAAACTGTGAGCCTGCCCTGAACTGCTTCAGGCCTCTAAAATGCTCGTCTTCCTGTATTAATTATTAACGTTGCTAAAACACTCCAGAGATCAGCCTGGAAACATTAAACAAGCTTAATATTAATAGCTCCCAGATGATAAGTGATGGTGAACATTAGCATGTGTTAAAGGCTGAGGAGGGAAAATAACTACTGACTACAATAAACATTTGAAGTCTGGTGGCATTAAATTACATGAAGAATACAAGTGTGAACCACAAAAAAGGCTTCCCCACAGCATTAGCGCTTGAAGAGACAGGTGAGATTGTTTTTGCCTCTGAAGTTATACTTGACAGGTCACAATAAATAGCCTTGAGGTATGTGCTGAGGTTCTTGCCACACATCTAATAAGTAAAGTGTAGCTTGGGTGAAAAGCAAATATATGCGGCTTGCTCGAGTAAAGATGTCTGCATTGAACAGTTTCCTTATCTCAAACTTCACATTCTCTTTTCTCAGCAGACTTTGGCCAGCAGGATCCCCCTCCTTGAGTCCATCCCAGCTTGCCAGAAGAGCAGCCACGCAGAGAGCTCTGGCTCTAGGCTGGGTTCCCGACTTCAAAGGAAAAGCCGGCTCCCGAGGGCCATGGAAATGCGGGAAACGGTTCTGAGAAACAAGAGACATCATCATCCAACGAGGTGCAGGTTTGGCAGCATTTTACATTATTAAAGCATTTAAGCACTCTCTTCCACGTGCAGGGTCTGGTGTCTACCCTGAGCTCCATGTGCTGCTCTTTTGCCAGTGAGGTATCACATTTGGGAAGGACCTTGGCCTCTGAGGAAACTTGGTGGCAACTGGCCAGCTGGCTTCAGCTTTTAGTGTGGGACTGGCAGAGTGATCACACATGTTCCCTTAGGAAACCAGGCTGAAAACGGCTGTAGGTGGTACCTTTCCAAGCAAAGGGTTAGAGAGGAGCTCCCTGACAGCCAAAAGTTGCTCAATAATCTTCCCCAGAAGTGCTTCATCTCTCTGTGTTTGCGAGGCAGTTGTATCAAATGCAACGGAAAAATGGTTTGCCTGTGCATGGAAGGAGAAATATTTAAGCAATGCCGTCTAGCACAGACTTGAAAAGCTCATGTGCGTGTGAATATGAGCTTAGTTTCTCTGAAGTCCCCACCCAGCTTTGGGGATGCCTAGCCCAGAAAACTTCCCAGGGCACTTTATGACACATTTTGCCTCTCCATGGCAGCCAGACCTGTGGCCACAGCACAGTTTTGCTTTCTCAGGTCACGTCTAAATGTTTGTCTGGTTTTCAGCTGGTTTTTAGTCTCAGGAACTGGGTGTTACAGACATGGTCTGTATAGGCACAAGAATAGAAATTATTTCATCAGTTTGAGCCTGAGTAACCTCGTTTAAGGCCAGATGCTGCTGGAAGAGTTGTAAAGCAGTCATCTTGGGCAGAGGTGAAATGAGTCATCTGTTGCCAATAAACTTGGAAGGAACAAAGATGCCTTGCGGGGGGGACACCATTATCTGCTCTTACCTCGAGCTACTCCTTTTATAATTGAAAAAGGTATTAAAAATTATTTTGGGAATTTTTAATTAGTTGAGTTGAACCACTAATGCGTTCCGGATGTTTCGGAAACTTAACCTAGTAAGTTCCCCAAAAGAGGCCACACAGAAAAGTGTCTTTCCTGCCTTTCCCCTCTGCCACCACAGCTCCAAGGTCAGGGAGGATGAAAACCTCTGCAGAAATTGAAGTTGAGCAACAAAGGCGGTGCCTGTCAGCCCCTGGGGAGGTGCCTTCTCCTAACAGTGCCGAGACATCCACGGCTCAAGGCTGGAAACCCTGCAATATATCGAGTAGCTGTCCTTAAGGAAAGACACAGATAGGAAAGGCAGAAGGCAAGAAGGAAAAGGAAGGAAAAGCAGAGACTTGGTGGCAGAGGCCATTCTAGTCCTGTCTCTGGCATCTTTTTCCAGCATGATCCTTGACAAGTTGTTCAGCTGGCTGTGGAAATGGGTAGTTTCTAGATGCAAAATGTTCTGCTTTCTGTCCAGTTTGGGGCATTCTGTGGTTTATCTACCCATTGTTTTATTTATTCACTGGTTTTACAGCAGCTGAAGCAAAAGGGTTCTGCAGCAACTTATTGTGTTCAGAGGGGGAGAAAATTATTCTTCTAATTGTTGCTAAAATGGGAGGGAAAACTAAACACTGGAGACTTTGACAACGCTTGCCTGACTGTTTTGGCTCTTTGTTGATGGAGAAGAGAGGAGCTGATTCCTCCACATTCCTACTGGGAAGGATCAGATGGGTTTTAGTGCCGTAATAATTAAGGCTGAGGAAAAGCTGACAGGAAAATGGCAGAGCACAGTACCCGCTGCAGGGCTGGGATGGATGACCTGGGTCAGGATTCCCAGTGAGGCAGAGGGCAGCCCCATATGCCATTCATCAGTCACTCTGCATGGAAAACCAGGAATGCTATCGATCCCAGAAAAATGTGTTATGATTTAAAATCAGATGCACCAGCTCTAACACATTGTATCATCTCAGATGTTTCGTCTCCGTTTCCTCTAATGTTTTCTTACCAGTATCAGATTTCACTTCCCAGTTTAGGCAAAGTCCTTTATTTCAGGAAACTATAATGACCTGCCTTCCTGCCCTGCTGGTGATTATCCCAGCTGGAATGTGAAATCCTTTTGCACCAGCATGGCTTTAGGCTTTAGCCAGGAATTGTTAGCTGCCACGGCTGGTTTGCTGCCATTCTGTGTGGGTGGGTGACTGGAGAGGTGACAGGAGGTGGGGTAGGGATGCAGGGCTTCAGATCATAAAACAGCACCACGAGACATCACACAGGTGGCTCTTCCGTCTGATGTCCAGTGGTTGGAACCATTCCCTGAGAACAGGCCTGGTGATTTTTCACTTTGCTGTAGAATAGTGAGTGGAAAATAACTCTTCCCTGACAAGAATGAAAGATGGTTTGAAGCAGAGCACAGCTTTCTGTGCTTGAGAAGAGGGATGGTTTGCCTCTGATTTGTGCCTTGGATGAATCTGGATAGATTTCCATGGGGACAATAAACGGCACCTCCTTCCCCTCCTCTGCTCCAGCTGAGGGAGTTTTAACTGTGATGTGGTTTCCCAAAAGCTCTTCCAAAAGCATGTTCATATGGCATTTTACAGAGCACTATGACTAATTAGTGCAAGCACTTGGTCTTTTGCAAACAATTGGTTGTTTTTAGGCCATGTGTTGTGGCTATGTTTTACTCCAGTCCAAAACAACTGGCGTTTAAGAAAATCTGGAGGGCCTGATTGGAAAATGTGGCTCAGCTTAACGCTGCAACGTTTGGGATGGGAGTGGATGAGGCCACACAGCATGGAGCAGGAAAAACACAGGGAAACTTGCAGCAAGGCCATGTGATTCCTCATTCCCGTGTCTCTGGGCTGTCAGTGGGGTGAGGACACCAGCACCACGGCAGCATGAATGCTTTGATATATTAATCCCAAAGTGATGCAGGGATGGTTCCTCAGCTGCTCCAGCTGATGTAATGCATTGTTTGCACCGAAGCCAACCCAATTTTGTCTGGCTGAAGGATTTACTAGTTCAGATGATGTTTTTGGACAGATATAGAGGCTGTATCCCCAAATTAAATATGTACATTGATCTCTCGCCTGCATTCCACCTGGAGTGCAGGCAGAGGGAACGCAAGGCCTCCCACAGGCTGGAATAGGTTTTATGCCCACAGCACTTGAGGTAGGGAACAAGGAGTGTTTTTAGACTAGGTGGGAGAGACTTGGGATGTCTTTTCTTCTGAAAATAGCACGAGGCTCTCTTAAAATGTAGCCTTTTTTACACATCAAGAGGGGAAGCCACAGGAGAAGCAGCCAAATTTGGAACTCAGCAGTGCTGTGGCAGGCTGAGAATAGCAGATAGGAGCGGAGAGAGCAAACAGCAGACCATGACCATCCGGCTTTGGGAGACAGCCTGGGATGGGTTTGGCTCCCCACAACCCCAGCTGCTGTGGAGCTGGCTTCACTTTGCCCTGCTGAAACCCCGAGCCATGGCGTGTCTGCTGCTAATTAGATTAGGTCCACAGAGGCTGCCTGGAGTGGGTTCCCATTTTTGCCTGAGGTGGGCTGCCCTCAGGGAGCTCAGTCATGGTTGGCACACTGCAGGTGGGCTCCCTGCCTGGCACAGTCACACAGAGCGTGCACCTGTTGGGCTGGGTGAAGGCTGGCTTGTGCCCTCCAAGCGGGAGCATCGATGGGACAGGAACAACCTCTCTAGGGTCACCGAGTGTCAGCTGGGATGGACACCCATGTCCCAGATTTCCTGGCAGGGTGAAAAGCCTGCGGTGTTTGGACTAGTGCTTGCTGAGGCAGACAGACTCTCAGGGTACTGCTAACCACAGAGTTAACATACCCAGCTCCTCACAACCTCTTCTGGGATGCATGTTCAGAAATTTGGCAAGAGATTTCCAGTATCTAGACTAAAATTATATATGATCTGTTTAGCTGTATGCTCATGTGCTGACTTGGCCTTAAGCTTTATATAGCATCCTCCCCATCCCACTTGTCTCCAAAGGACTTTATAGAAGAGAGATGCAGTTTGAACAGACAAGCCAAGCCCTTCTCATCTCAGTAGAGTCCTCCTGCTGTTTATCCTAGGAGCTTTTCTTTCCACAGCTATTAAAGTTTGATTTCTTTCTAATATGGAAAAGCAGACTTGCAGGCACCATTTTAGGTAAGGTCTTGCACCTGGTTGCGCAATGACCCTTTCTTGAAGTGCTCTCAACATTAAACGCAATGTTTTGGTGTTTCTGTAGTGATGGTGGCACGCAACCAACCCACGGCCAGTTCATGACCCCACAACTTCCTCCTTTTCCCTTATTAACAGTTGGTGAGATCATGAATTTAGCCTTTGGCATGGTATTGGCTGTCTGCTTGATTGCACCCCACTTGTTTCTCAAATCCTTAACCTCTTGTATGACTTTACCCTCCTTTTTTTGGTGACACTTTAACACTGTGTCATCAGCTTATTTCATTAGCGCTGTCCTACTTGTGCCAGGGTGCAGATGAAAATACTACATGAAATCAACCCCAAGGTTAACCTTTGAAAAACTCCCTCTGAGGGAAGATTCCTCCTCAACCCTAAAAGCGATCCAATGCTGAGACCTCGAGATCCCCAAAGTGGCATCCTTAGTGACCTGTGAAAAATTTACGAACGAAAAACTATCTCCCATGGCATGCCAAGGTGATTAGAGCAGGCCAGTAACTCACTGAGGGGTTTTGGCAAGATGAAGCCAACCAATAAGCTTTCTTCAGAAAAAAAATCCCACATCACATTGCTGTTGGTAAAAGCAATCAAGGTCTGCTGCTGTTGTGGGATTCTTTTTCTCCAGTCCTCCTAAAGCTTGGCTTGGAAGCCCATAGTATTCTCCTTGGCCAACCCGAGCCCATGAATCTCTTTTTTGGACCAACTGGGAAGACACTAATCAGTTCTGGCTTTGCTGTGTGACTACAAACTCCACGTTAGACATGACAAATCTGAGCAAGGCTCCCAAAGGGCCAGAGCTCTGCTGATGCAAATAATGACCCTGCTGACTTGAGGAGATGGAATGACAGTAAGAAATTTCATCCAGGAAAAATACACATGAACCACAGCAGTCTCCTGAGCCCTGTCTTGACACTGCTCAGATGTGGCAACACACCTGAAAACTTTTCCCAGGAGATCTGATTTGCTGGAGAGGATCATCTTGGGCTCCCCAGGAAGTCTAATAAAGTAGAAGCCCTTTAGATGCACCAGTGTTTTTTTATTTTCCTGCAGAATTTCAGTGCCAGCACATACTTGTCTGTGACGTAATTTTTTCCCATTAATAAATTTGTAGACCCTGCTGGATACCACTGCTGTTATGTTTGTGAAATCCTGCAATGCTAATGGAGCCCTGCTCGTCTCCCGTATCCTGACAATCTCAAATATTGGCCTCCTCAGTGTAGATATTCCAAGGTCTTTAAAGCTTTCCACTGTCCTTGGACTAATGGACATCTTGTTAAAGCTGTCAGGCTTCATTTCTGGTTTGACAGATGCCGTGACCTTACAGTGGACTGGAGAGGTGCCCTTGTGTTTGCTTTTAACACCCTCACTCAGCCACTGGATTCCCCTGTCCCAGGGCTTGCCTCTAATAGAAATGTAATCACACTTTCCTGCACAGGACACAAAGGCATCCATTTTATTATGTAAAAGAGGTTCGTCAACACTACCACCAGTTTTATCGGCTGATTGCTTGTTCTGATTCTCAGCAGTGAGGCTTTACAAGAGGGTTTGGTTTAAGAGCAGCGCAGAGGGAAAACTGTATCTTTCAGGGTGTGCTCTGCAGGGTGTGCTCTGGAGAATGAGGGGTGTATTATGCACTTAAAATAGAGCCCTTTAAAACTGGCATGGGATACTCAGTGTTGTCCGACCATCATTCATCACAGTCATGACTTTCAGACAAAATGAGCCTCGCCCTGGTGTTGCTTGTTAAAATAGGGAATGTATGTTCAGTGTTTCATTTTCACCCACTGCGCTCCACAGCACAGCCAAAACCAATGTGGTTTGAACCATTATTTCAAATTTATCTGGACAAATTATCTATGTATAGTATTTTTATAACAAGATGGCTTATTTTGTCTATATTCAAAGAAAAAAATTACTATGCACGTCTGGAATGCAGGAAAAGAGAAAGATTTCTTACACTGCAGAGCACATTCAGTGAGTGGTTTGAAATCTGACTGCAGTCACCCATCAGCATGTTCTCTTCCAGTTTCTCTGCTTTACTCTTTTAATTCTTCCTTCCCTCCTCCATCTTTCTTTCTCCCTTTCCCTGTATTTCCTTTCTTTATTTCTTCCCCCCTTCTCCATTTCTCCCCTGCTCTATTTCTTTCTTCTCCCTCTTTTCCATCTTTCCCCTGGATTTCTTTTTCTGTTTCTTCCCTTTCCCTTCCTCCCACCCATTTCTTTCCTCCTTGCCCTGTATTTCTCTTCTGCCCTTTTCCCCCCTTACCCCTCCAGATTTCTATTTCCCCTCTATTTCTTCCTCCCCTTACCTTCTCCCTTCCCTTTGTCCCCTCAACAGTCAGTTCTTGGACAAAAAAACCCTGCCTAGCCCAAGGCTGTGCAAGGCTTTCAGCCAGGCAGGCAAACAGCACTGATGCAAATCCTACTGCACCCCTGAACAGGGAAATTCCTTGCATGGACACGGTGATGCAGCTGCACAGGTGGCTGAAATCCCTGGGTAACAGGGACCTAAAAATAAGGCACTGCCCCGCCTCTTTAGCCAGAATTCCTCAAAGGGCAGGGGCAAATGCGAGGATAAGGGCTCAGAGAATGACTGATGCAAAGCCTGAAAGGGTGGCAGTGCTAAGCCAGGGCTTGGGGAGGTGAAGAAGGGAAGCCTGAGGGATATCTAGGAAAACCAGACCCAGCAAAGCTTTGCCTCCAGGGTGAGAGCTCGGTTTAAAGGTCCTGTGCTGCCTTGCAAAGCAGGTCCTTTTTAATCCACTTGTGTGGGGTCAGAGTAAACCTGACACCAAATCTGAGGGTGTGACGCACATTCTGCTGCCCAAGCAAGGTGGGGGACTCATCCATCTGCTCCTGCTGACTAACAATCATTTGATTCTTGCAAAGATAAACAGTCCCAGGTGCAAGGAACAGCATTGATGCAGTATCACTACCCAGCCCGTCTGAGGATGACTCAAATCTCAGGTGTCGTACATGAAAACTGCCAACAAATATTGAGCAGGCAGGTGTTGTCTTTTACTTCAATCAAGTTTAAATCGATGTTAAAATTAAATCATAAAGATTAAATTCAGCTTTCTGGTCAGAAGGGGAGTGTGTGGGTTTTGTAGCCCTTTTCTCTCTCTATGTAATAATGTGAGCTTGTGAGACTTTAATTCATATTTAGGGAATTAGCATGAAAATGGAGGTGTAAGGGCTGTGACAGGAATCCTAGAAAATACATGTTCCTTGTCAATGTGAATTAATTAAACACTGATATACTTGACACTAAAATTAATCATGTCCACTTACACTTAATAGGAAAATTCATTGTTGAAGAGACCTCACAGGGCTGTGAAGCTTTGTGAGGTGTCCGGGCACCAAGAGTCATGTTTCTGTCCTGCTCCCCCTCTGTTTGTGGCAGAGGAACCCCCCAGCTTTACGGCTGGTGAGGTTTCAATGCCAATTCCATGATTTCTGGTAAATTTACTGTGTCCAGTTCTGGGCTCCTCGGGACAAGAGAAACAGAGCTCCTGGAGAGAGTCCAGCAGAGGCTGGCACAAGTGATGAAGGGATGGGAGGATCTTTGAGGAGGAAAGGCTGAGGGAGCTGGGGCTCTTCAAGAAGAGCCACAGCTGAGAGGGGACCTCTGTAATGTGTATAAATATCCACAGGGTGGGTGCCAGAGCATGGACCAGGCTCTGCTCCGTGAGGCCCACCAAGGAGACACGAGGAACAAGCAGACACTGATGCCCAGGAGGCAGAAATTCTTTCTTGCACAGTGACCAAGCAATGACCAGATTTTGGGTGTGGAGTCCCCTTGCTCGGGATATTCCAGAGCTGTCTGGACACAATCCTGTGCCCTGTGCTCTGGGATGACTCTGCCGGAGCAGGGAGGTTGGACCAGATGACCCTTTGTGGTCCTGTCCAACCTGACCCGTTCTGTGATTCTGTAATTTCCCACAGCTTGGCACGGAGCCCAGGCACCCCAGCCGGCAGGGGACTGGTCCACAGTGGGGCTGAGGGAGCAGGAAGGGGCATGAGGGGAGCAGCAGGGACTCCACACTCCCCAGTTTTGGGTGATGAGGAGAGTGAGCAGGGACCATCTCCTCACCCCGCACTCTCACCGATTTCGGATGCAATTTCAGGTGGTGAAAGCAGCACCCAGAGACCCCCAAACACATTCCGGTTTTGGGTGGTGATGGGAGCGAGAAGGAATCCCACACGCACCCCGATTTCGGGCGGTGAGAGCAGCGGTCCCCCAAACACGCCCAGATTTTGGGTGGTGATGGTAGCGAGCACGGACTCACACCGCGACCTCGGGTGAGGAGCGCAGCGGACAAGGGAGCCCCGAACCCACCCCGGTTTGGGGTGCGAGGGCAGCGGACAGTGACCCAAAACACACCCTGGGTTAGGGTGTAAGGGCAGCGGACAGTGACCCCAAACACACTCCGGGTTAGGGTGTAAGGACAGCGGACAGTGACCCCAAACACACCCCGGGTTAGGGTGTAAGGGCAGCGGACAGTGACCCCAAACACACCCCGGTTACGGGTGCGAGGGAGGCGGACAGTGACCCCAAACACACCCCGGTTACGGGTGCGAGGGAGGCGGACAGTGACCCCAAACACACCCCGGTTACGGGTGCGAGGGAGGCGGACAGTGACCCCAAACACAGCCCGGTTTGGGGTGCGAGGGAGGCGGACAGAGACCCCAAACACACCCCGGTTACGGGTGCGAGGGAGGCGGACAGTGACCCCAAACACACCCCGGTTACGGGTGCGAGGGAGGCGGACAG
>VXBQ01015078.1:388233-424612 GCA_013400175.1 Phainopepla nitens | reverse complement strand
GGAAACCCTCCTTCACCCCCGTGTGCCACCATCCCCGGGCGAGGAGGAAACCCTCCTTCACCCCCGTGTGCCACCATCCCCGGGCACCGCTCTGGCATGAGGGAAGGGCGTGCGGTGCCGAGCCCCCCCGCTCCAGCCCCTCCGGAGGGGATATCCATCGCCAGCCGCTGCTGCTGAGAACCGCTGGGATTGGTGTTAACCACTGGAAATAGGCCGCTCGGCTGTGTTGTGGATATGTATAAATCATAGAATCATAGCGTGGTTTGGGTTGGGCTGGAAGGGATCCCAAAAACCAAGCTCCCTGCCGTGAGCCACCTTCCAGTAGACCAGGTTGCTCCAAGCCCTATCCAAGCTGATCTGGAACACCTCCAGGGATGGGAGTGAAAAATGAAAACCAGAGTGCTGCAAGGTGATGCTGGGTGTGGGCATAGTGAACCCTCTAACTTGGAAACTGGTTTTTGTATTGCTGCCCACCAGATGCTGCATTGTGCTCAATGTGACTTTAACCTTCTAAACCAGCTGGTTGCTGGTGCTTCCTGCCTCCTTATTCTTATGCGCACTTAAATTGGTTCAGTGGTAACCAAGATAATGTGGATTTGTTTTTTGTGTTTACTAAATCTGACAAAGTCTGTTCTCCATCCTTGCTGTGGCAGTCCTCCAGTGGGGGAAAGGGGGATAAAAAGCTTTGGGTTTCTTTCACAGTAGGAAGCCTACGAGAAAAGATGGAGAGAGACGGTTTACAGGAGCATGTAGTGACAGGACAAGGAGGAATGGATTCAGACTGAACAAGACCGGGGTTAGATGAGATATCAGGGAGAAATTCCTCCCTGTGAGGGTGGGCAGGCCCTGGCACAGGTTGCCCAGAGAGGCTGTGGCTGCCCCTGGATCCCTGGAAGTGTCCAAGGCCAGGTTGAATGGAATTCTGAGGAATCTGGTCTGGTGGAAGGCGTCCCTGCCCATGGCATGGGGTTGATCTGAGGTCCCTTCCAACCCAAACCATTCTGTGATTCAGTGTCTAAACTGCTCCAGTGCTGCTGCTGAAGGTGGCCATCCTCTTCCCCTAGCGTGGATTATGTGTGTCAGCACACCTGGTGTTGGTGTGACCCCAAGATGGGTGACAAGACAAATTGCTCTTCTGGAAGAGTTTTAGGTCTCTCTTGGTTTCCTTTCCTGATTCAGAGTTGCAGCAGGATCAGGTGAATGCTAATGGCTTGTTTTTGGTGGCACTGGCTGGTAGGTTGAGTTAGCTGTGACGCTGTGCTCCTTCTTACCATCAGTGGCTTTTCCAATATTTGTGCACCATTTTCAGGTGGCTTGCAGCATCTCTGGAGGACATCCAGCAGGCTGAGTTTTGTCTGAGTGATTCAGTGTGTTCTGTGAAGGCAGGTTTTTGTGGCAGGGTAATGAGAAGGTTCCTTAGGATGGAGTTTGAGGTAGGAGGACAAGAATGTTTCATGTCCTGGACATGAGATAGCTAGTAAGAGTGCTTGTGCTGTGTGTTAGAGTCATGATGATATCCTAAGAATGGTTCTGGGATGAGGGTTTGAATTCCACAACTGTGTCCTGGCCATGCTGTCATTTGATCAAGGAAGACATCAGTCTCTAACAAGGAACCCAGCTGTTCTTTTCTGTTGCATGTTTTTCTCCCACTTTCTCTTTTCTTGATCTTAGGTCTGCTTTTCACTGTGTTGTGTAGTGGTTTGAGGACTCAAATATTATGGTGGTTTGTGGCTTTTGTTTTTTCTTCTTCCTTCTCCTGGGGTTTGTTTAAAGGACAACTCCATTTGCTCAAAAAGCCCAACACAAGCACGTCTTTTATCTTTTCCCTTGAGTGCTAAAACTGTGAACTGCCAAGTTCAAGGTTCAGCATTTTCCCATATTATTTTATCTATTTGCATTACTCTGTCTTGGAGCACTTTAATTGTTTTGTTGTTTTACTGCCTGTTCTCCACACAAAGGATCCCAGATGAATCCTTCTGTATGATCCAGTCTTAAAATATGTCAACTAAGCCTTTTGTCTCTCCTTAGCAGGGATGTTGAGAGCCTCCATGTGAAGAAGGTGAGAGGGTCACTGATATTTTGGCTCTTCCAGCCTTCCTCACAGGTGTTTAGACAGAGTGGGGACACAGACATGTTGCCTTTGCGCATAGATTTTCACTCCTGTCTTTGCTTTGGTGCTTTGTTATCCAGAAGCCAGAGGCGCTGGCAAGTTATTTGCAGATCCTGGAGTCTCATTTTCCACGTGGGAGCCCAAGAGAGCGTCCAAACTAGACTGATTCACAGAGGTTGTCAGAATATTTTGGCAAACCCACCGTTCTCGAACTTTGCTACGTGCTCCTGCAAGAAGGCAGCAAGACTTGCAAGGACTTTTTGAAAGTCCTGCCATTTGACTGTAAATTTGTTTGGATTTGCAGCCGAGGTGTCTTGCTCTGTCTTGCACAGACCAGGAGAGAGCCTGGTGTGGTGAAGAGGGCAGTGAGAGCAGTTGTGAGGGGAAGTACCCTTCCAACAGGAAGGAAATTGGAAGGAAATTGTGAGAGTGAAGCACCTTGTAGTGACAAGGGTTTAGTAGCAGTATTAGTCATGTTAATCAGTAGTAGTTTTAATGTTTGAGGTGGTTGCTGGAGCAATTTATCTCCTTGTTTAGACCTATTCAGAGCAGAGGTAGAAGGTGCAGTTCCTGCAAATCGCTTCCATCAGGAAAGGGCAGTGCTGTACCAACGAGATCTGGCTGCGGGGTTTGACAGGCAGGGAGACCGAGTGGACGGCAAATATGTAAATACAATTAACATGAACGTGAATGAACATATTCTGAGGTTCTGACAGACTCCCAGACTGCCACTCTGTGTGGATTTGCTGTCCACACACCTGCCTTGTGCCGCTGAGCTTGTTTTTTCCCCGGATCAACGATCGGCTTCTCCGCCCTCAGGCTCGCCTTGACGCCAGTAGATTATTCCCCCGTCCAGCTCAATGGAAACTTGCGGGCTCTTTCATTCTCCTCGGTGAGCACATGCCAGCAGTGTTTGCAAAATCCAGCGGTTTGACAGCGCTCGAGGTCTGTGCCAGCAGAGCCAGCGGGAGCCGCGGCCGCGCTCATCTGCCAGGACGCAGCGCCCGCGGCTCGGGAAGGCACGGTCCTGCCCGGCTGAACCTTCCAGGAGCTGCCTTCCTGCTTGGATTAGATGGCTTTGATGTGATGACTTCAGACATTGTTTCTAAATTAATTTTTTTGTTTGTTTGTTTTGTTTTGTTTTTTTTTTTTTTGCTGACTTCCACTCGGCTAGCCGCAGTAATAATTGTTGCGTGAGCAGACGCTTTGCAAATCCAGCAAGGAGCTGTGTAAGTGAGATGTTTCTCTTGCAGGCAGATAATATTAGTTACTGTTTTTTATTTTCTTGAATGAGGAAGGACAAGGTCAATTTCTTGTTTGTATCAGGAAAGTAATTGACGCCTTGTTTTGCCACAGTTTTGCAGACAGATGTATGTTACCCTGCTCGGAAAAATGATCCTGCCGTGTGTCCTCTATGTGCTAGGAATCTTCTTCATCCACCACTTAACAGAACAGAGCTCTTTAGGTAATAATTAATTTGAAATTAGTAACTCAAGCAGCATAATTTATTTTTATTGTTAAAGAAAGTAATGTTGCTAAGGTTGTGCCTTCACTCTTTGTACACTTTGTCACTTTCAAAAACTGTCACCTACATCTTTGTACATATGTAGTTATTACTTTTTTTAAAAATTAGCACGATCCATTTATGGACCATACATTTGATTATTTCACTGAAGTAATCAGTTTGGGCATTGACCTGTATTCTTAGTGATTCAAGAATTGGGATGTTACACTGCTATGAAGGAGCAGAAAGTGTTGCTGATTAGAAAAAGCTCAAAATGCAGATGAAACCAGCCAGCCAGGTTCAATGGTTACAGTAAGAGGGCACTAAGTAACTTCAGTAGGCTAAATTGGAGCTTATGGACTAGTGAGGAGATGCTGTGGTGGTTGAATGTGGAATCTGTTAAATTGAGGGGTTAATTTGGGGGGAAAAAACCCTCTGTTTTATACAGCAGTTTGGGTGACTTCCATAAATAAGAGATGGAAACAATTTGGTACAAATTGAAGCTAAAGCAAGCAGAGTGGCTATTTGTATGTGGGAACACAAGCCACACAAACTTTATTGAACTGTTATGCAATCCAGAGCATTTAAAGCAGCGTGTTCCCTAAGGATATGCTCCTTTAGGATATATTCCCTATGTGTAAGATCTGGGTGGAACTTTTTTGAGCAGTATTTGGCATTGCAGATGTGTGAAGGCTTTTGTAAGCTGAGTGAGTGTTCCAAGAGAAGCCCTTGGAAACGGCCTGGCTTATGTAGCACCAGTACTTGACTTATTTTTTTTATTGCGTTACTTTCTGCCTTTATGGGTCTTAATGTATGATCCAAACAAATGATCTGAAAAAAGGCATGTCTGGCTTTTTCTGTTCTAGAACAGAAAGTTATAAAAGCAAGGGATGCTCTTGGAGGGCTTGACTCAGCCCGGCTGACCTAAATATAGGAAGGCAGGAGGACTTTGTAGGCGATGCTTGCCAGTAGGGCGTGGGGAATTGTTCCCAATTTGAGATGATTTTATGTGGCAAATATGCTCTTCATCAAACACTCCTTTTTCCCCAGTGCTCTGCATCCATATATCCAACAAATGGCATTGGCATCACTTACAGTCTCTCCCAAAGTAAATGTGTGAAGGAGCAGTTTAAAGAAGTGAGATAAAAATCTGAAGACCCATCTCATGCTGGTTAAATGGGTGACTGGAGCCTGTCTTACAATCTGCCTCTCAAGTTGAAATAATTAGTTGCCTTTTTTTTTTTTTGTGTGTCCATGCCTGGCCTGAGTCCCCTTCAGCTGTTCTCTTGCTGTCTGAGGAAGCAGCTGTTTAGGAACTGTGATTCCTGTTTCAGTCCAGCAAGGGACTACTGGTAGGATTAACAGCATGGGAAGCCCAGCCTCTGTCTCTGTAAGCCCAGATGCTGAGCTTGGCTGCAGGATGTAACACTAATCATTACCTCATCTAGAAGGATGTTTTTCCAGGCCTGTTGCTGGATAAAGTTGGAACTCAAATGTACTTGCAAGGCTTTCGACACTGGGATTTTATTTTCTTTTTCCATCCTTTGCTTGCAAGTAGCATAATCCAGGTAGTATTTTGGGCTTGTGAAACAAGGTATTTGTCCCTCCTGTCAAGTCAGCAGGACTTGCCAAGAGCAGTGAATCTGTCTAGCTAGACTGGAGCACTCAGAGGCAATCCTTAAAAATAGAAGCTCTGAAATATCAGCTGTTGTCTCACTGGTGCTGAAATACTTTTTGGGGAGAAGCTGCCCATTGGAATGGTGTGGGGGGAAGGGGGTAAGGGAGCTGCAGTAAACCAAATTTTCCTTCAGAAAGATGGCTTTGAGGGTTTCTGTTAAACCCCAGAGAAGGGAAGGTGCATGGTCACTTCAATACCAGAAGCATAATAATAAGTGGTGCTCTTGCACCTCTGAATCCACCACTGACACAGCTGGCCTTGCATGTAGTAGAAAAACAGCTGATTTTTGGGCTTCATCACACAGTAAAGATGAGGAAACTGCTTAAGGACTTCTTGTCAGAAGACATTTGTGGCCTTTAACTCCCAAGACATTCTCCTTTCCCACACCTTATTTTAGTTATGGAACAAGAACTAGGCTGAAGAACTTTCCTGGCTAATGCTAGGGAAATAAACTGGTGTGTGCACTGAAATGAGAACATTACATCAGAAAAAAAATAACATTTCAAAAGCATCCTTATGGGCAGGCTTGGTGTAGAAGTACTAGGTTGCAAGAAATATAAGGCAACTCTCAGAGGCCTGGCTGTAGAACATTTAGCTGCTGAAATTAAAGCTTGGTTTGGCACAATAAATACTAAATAAAGCAGTACTTCAGTGGAAGGCTTTATGTGATGGTTTTAGCTATGCAGGAAGAGCCCTGCAGTGCTTGCAGTGTGAAAACAACTCCAGGTAGCTGAATGATCACCTGACATAATTTTCTGTGATGAAGATGTGGAAGTTCTTCAAAAACTCGTGGTTTTGAGGGTCTGCAGAGAGGGTGCAAAAGTCTAGGAAAACACAACACTTTGATGTCGGCAGGAATGTGTCAGAACTCTGCCCACTGGGAGGGTTTGACAAGTGTCCTCACCTAGACCTCAGCACCAAAGGCATTTCCACTTAATATTTGGATGGAGAGAAGTTTCTCTTCAAATCATTTGAAAAGATGTTGGTTTTGATCACAGACATAAAAATGTGCAAGTTTTAATAAAACTGTCCGTTTCTGGGTTGAGGAGGGATGGATGTTTTGGGGTTTGGATATACTTGAACATAAAGGGCACAGCTCTGGTCTAAAACTTCGAGTGACTAGTTCTGACTTGAAAGTTTCACTGAGTACATTGAAATAACTTTTGTTAATTTAAGGACTTAAGATCCTGTTCAGTGCCAAGGAAAAGGAGTGTCTGAGCTATTTGCTCATTAAAAATATTTAGATTTAGATTTTATATTAGATATTTAGATTTTATTTTTTGTGTTATGTGTCGCTCTACAAGAAATCAGAGGCTTTGGTAAACCATAATCGCCAGGTGCACCAGCGTGGCCATGTTCCTCTTTTTAATACCTGGTAATTAGGTATGAGAGGGCTTGTTATCTTTGGCATGTGAAGAAATGGAAAGGCAGTAGCTGGGTCTCAGGGCTGCAGTTTCCTTTCCTTTTAGCTGTTGGAAGGTTTGTGTGAACCAGACTGGAATATTCAATTTGTATCCAAACTTCTGTCGAAGAAACAGCAAGATGGTATCTCCAACTGGCTTCCTCAAAAATAGATCCCTCAGAGCTGGGCTTTTCCTACCATGATGTCATTACTTGCAGTTTTTGGATGTAATTAGTGTCAGATTGATTTATCCCTCCCAGAACGGCCGAGTTTACTTGGAAGAGAGTTCCCCAAGAGGAGTTTTATTTGTATGTTTGCTGGTGTAGCTGTTTGAGGAGTGACTTGTGTGTTAACGGTGCCTGCAGTGAAGTGCTGGTGCCTCTGTCCCACTGGTGATTCTTTGCAAACCATTCCCCCAGTCCAACAGATGCTCTGCTCAGACAGGGAATGTAAAGGAGTAATATTTCTTCCCTCCTGGTTTCTGCTTGTGCGTATCTTGTGACCTTTCCCTTTGCCAGCATCTGATTTAAATTTAATATTACTTTTTTTTCCCCTTTGCCCTCCTCTTTTGAGTACTTCCTACGTCCCAAAATAACCTTTCTCTAATCCCACTGAATACCATGTTTAGTTGAGTCTGTCTCTTGTGTCTGCCTTTGCCAGCCCTTTCCAGTAGGCAGAAATGGAATACAGGAGGATCTGGCACGCTAAAAGCTGGGTCAGGTTTTTAAACTCGTTCTCTCAGGTCAGATGGATTTCAGGCATCCCCACTTGGGTCTTCTAATTATGGAGCGTTTATCAGCTAACGTGCTGGATGACAGGAGAGCAAGGAAAGGCTCTTGGTGTGCTTCACATGCAGAAAAATCCCTGGGCTCTGGTCTCCTATCGGACTCTTGTAGCTTCACATTTTTTCCCTTTTAAAACACCAGTTGCTTCAGAGTCAGATAGTTGAGATATGTCTGTTTTTATCAGTGCCAAAGTGCTGCACTCTTCACACAAACCCATGAAATCGTATTTGCTTCTGCTGACTAGAAACAGAGGAAACAGCCTACTGCTTTGTTGTTTTGTTTGGGTTTTTTGGTTGTTTTTAAAATCTATATTTACATTTTGTTTCTCTCTGATTGCAAACTTGAAGTTCTTCAGACTTGCCAGGAAAATAATAGGTACAACTTTATGTGCTCTTAGGAAACAAGTCAATTTTTGGTGGTCTACAACCCCTCTTTCTTTGCTGTGCAATTCTGCATTTCCCATAAGCTCTTTTCCTTAAAATGTCCATTCTTCCATATGAAAAATGTGTATGTTGGTCTTGGTTTGCTTCCTTTGCTGCATGTGCTGCTGGGCTCTTAAGAGGATTTACACTGACAAATATGTTGAACCAACATCTGTTGGAAATGAAAGTGGGCTTTTGGGACATGTTTTGTGATACCCAAAGGTCATGCTGCTCCATTGTCTCTTGCATATGAAACTGAAATTGAAATCTGCCCCAGTGTGGAATGAGTACTTTGGAACAGTGATGTGACCTAACCTTTCCATGAACTGTGGAGGAATCCAGGGGCTCTGGGAAATAGTGTGGATACAAGAGATAATGCTGGTATATGTAGAGAATGTCACTGTTTTATTTATAGAGGGTTACACAATGTTTTTAGAAATATTTGTGCATTCTGGTTTAATTACCCTGGGGAAAAAAAAAAAAAATCATTATTTGGTGAGCTGGAGTAAGTGAAGAAAGGTTCTCTGTATGTGCTGGTGGAATGCTTTTGTATCACTGATGGACTAAGCACATCCTGTCAAACTTAGCAATAATTTCCAGTCAAGAGGTAACCCAGAACTTGCTGTCTAACCAAGCAATCTACAAATACAGCATTAGAAAACAAAGATCAGTGGGTTTGCGGTGCTCTTACAAAAATCTAGCCTCATTTTTTAGGAGAGGCTGAACCTGTTAGAACAGAAACAAGCTTTTTAGAGATCTGAATTATCTAGAGGTGCTTCTCTGGGGTCTGCTACCTGTGCTGCTGGCTGCACAAGGCTCCTCTTTCAGTCTTCCCACTATAAAATCAATACAGTGCACCCAAAAAAAGGTCTTGGATGCTCTGTGAGTTACAGCAATCAGGTATAAACCCCTTAGGAATAACCTTTCTAAGATTCTTTGCTGCACCTCAGGAACTGGTAGAAAACCTTGAGGGAATTGGGGTTTCATTGTAATTTCCTCTAATAGAATGTGATTCTCCAAGGTCTAAGCTTTTGCTGCTGCTCTGTCCCCTTCTCTCACCATTGTTGTTACTTTGCCATTTTTCAAACACAGCCACTCCTGACCTTAGACTTGCAGGTCGGCATAATTTGAGTATTAAATAGATTGTGTGGCTGAGGATACACTTTATAATTGTATCTGCTGGGTGGTAGAGGCTGCAGGGGAAGGAAGGAGCTGCCCAGGGGTGAGCTGCCTTGTGCTGTGGGTGCATTCCAAGGGGCATCCTGTGATTTCCAGCCTTGCAGTAAAACAGCTGTGAAGGTCACCCTTGCTGTACGCCTGGACAAAGGTGTGTGTAGCCCAGTAGCACATTTCAAGCTGAAGTAATTGGTTAGTGAGGGTCAGGACACAGATTCTCCAGGTAATCCATTAGTGCTCAGACCCAGTTTGGAGGCAGTAATCCCGTCCCACCCCCACACAAAAGCTGTCCAATCGTTTCTCAAACAATGCTGGGGTTTTAGCCCTAATCCCAGCTGAAGGTGGGACTCTGGGCAAGTTCTCTTGCCATGTCCTGGCTCTCTCTCGGGGAATTCCTCTTTCCAGGAGGGAGAGGGCTGTGGAATGACAGCAGCATGAGAGGGTAGCTCCTGTCCACCGGCCAGGTAAGAACATATCACAAATTTTTGAACTGATTGCAGCAGTGAGATACACTGCTGTGTATTTTTTTTTTTAATTTATTTTTTGACAGGTCTCTTAAGATTGCTGGAGAAATGTGATTTTTTTTTTTTTAAAAAACGTTCCATGTGAAATATCCTCTGTGTGCTTTTTCTGCAAAGCAAGTGTAGGACTTGGCTGCTCTCCTGGAGAGCCTTGGTTTCAGCGCCGTTGCTAAATGTTTGAAGTTTGATATTTGTGCTTGAAGGACAGAAAATCCAGTGCAGCATGGTGTAATGGAAGCTGTTATCCGTCCTCTGCTGCATCCAGCTGTACTAACAAGAAAAAATCCAGCTTTTTTAAGGTGGTTTCTCTGGATTTAGACACTTTCCCTTATATCAGATTTGCTCGAGCAGGTTGTGGCTTTCCCTTGGTGGATGTTACAAATGGAGAATTTCAGCCTGTGTTTGAAGTGTTCTGGCTTTCCCTTGTGAGAATATGGGTAGCCTGAGGGAGAGCTGTGGGCTATTTCCTGTAGCAGAATATCTAAATTAACAAGGAGCACAGTCCCTCTGCAGGTAGGTGGTACAGTTTGAAGAATTCCATGCAATTCTTTCCTATCTGGATCTCTCCAAACACTTGTTACACAAAGAATTGGTCCAGAGCTTAACAGAAATGTATAACAGTAAATGGCATGAAAAAAAAAATCACAATTCTTACAATAATTCTCTTATATATGGTGATTATTTTTTTTAAAGGAGTTTCTCTTGTATGGCGAATTTGAAACATGACATGTTTTATATCTAAAATAAAAACAGTCATCCCTGGTGACATCTCTTGTAGGGTCCCTCATGCAATATATTTTCTATACTGCACTTTCTGATCTTTTCCAGTGCTTATGATGACTCTGGGCCCCTCTTTTAGGTTTCATATAAAATGAGTGCAGTGGGAGAGGGTGGAAAACCAGTGCCTTGCAGCTTGTAACCATTGCACAATATCCAACAAAACAGCACATTGTAAACATAATAAAACGGTCTATTAACAAATGGCTTTATTAACTCTAATCAGTCTAAAGAGCTAAATTTAATTAAATCTGCTTGTGGATGAGAACATTCCACTCATGGAAGGGTGCACTAAAGGTCATCTCCTGTTTTGAATCTTAATGTTTGCATGTAAAAGTTTGTTTTGTCTTTCATTTGCTTGAGGTCAGGTAGGGATGTGCCTTTAAGGATTTATTATTATTAATTATTTGTAGAGGTTTTGTCTCCCTGCCTTTTTGTGAGAGAAGTTAGAAATAGACCTATGAGGCATGAGGAAAAACTTTGTCTATTCGATGTATGTAGTTGTAGGTATCTAACACTTCTTGAAATGAAAGTGCTGTGTAAAAGAACCTTTGTTCTGATACTTGAAGGTTTCTGTTTTGAACTCCCACTCATTAAAGTACTTTACTCCAAATAGTAATTTGTTTGTTAAATATCTTGAGCTTTAGGTCAATCCTTTCCAGGGCAAAAGGCTCTTAAATGAGGAAAAGGAGAATATCTATTTTCAGATGCATGACTGGGAAGGGAAAATGCCAGTGAGTGCAAATGAAACCTTCTTTCACTACTAAAAAGTTGTCTTGGACTTATTTTTTTAAAGGGTGCTCAAACAGTATTGAGTGTCCACATTTCTGAGTGGCTTCTCCAGCATTATCCCTTGTTTGGACATTTTTATATTAAGTTTTGGAAGTAGGCTCTGGACATCTGCCTTGCCTCGAGAGCGTTCCAACTCACTGGTTTTTCTCCTGCTGTCAATGAGCTGTGGGATTGAGGATCAAAACTGTTGCAAGGAGAGCTTAGCAGAGATAAAATAAAGATTATTTTGACGCCCTAGCAGTTTAAATAGTGCTGATAGCAACTGATAATGTGGGGTCCGTGTAACCTGGTTTGATTATGCAGTCTGGTCACAGATTTTAAAAGAAATGGTGTGTGGCACCTGAGGTGAGGAGTGAGGCTGTGCTGAGCAGTCAGTGCTGCCCAAGTGCTGGAGAGACGTGCTGAAGCAGAGAACAGGAGTTCTGGGAATTGGACAGGTTAAAAGTCCTTCGGCAGTCATTAGAAAAATTCATTCCACTTGTGGTTTTGACATTGAACTTCAGGAAGTTCCAAGAGCTGACACCATGGGCATGGCAGGAAATCCTGCCTAGCAGCCAAAAGTCTGAGTGTCACCTTGGGAAGGCCTGCAGAGTTTTATAAATTTCATCAAGGGTAACTGTGTTATGCCTGTGTTATATCTGTTACTGCTGAAAACCTCAGCTGTTTTTTATTTCTGTGTGGGATAAAACTGAAACATTGTGTGCATACGCTCCTCTATGAGTAAATGCACGGTGGTTGCTTGGATGTATTTTTAATATTTAATAAAGAAAGGATGGGGAGGCAGAGGGGAAGAAGACAGAGGCCACCTGGGGGAAAGGTGTGATGCTGGTAGGGAGCAAAGGAGCAGCTGATAAGGTCTGATGGTAGAAGTGGTACAGCTTGGTCATTTCTGCAGGGTCTGTCTCCTCCTGGCCTCAAATCTTTATTTCTCCTGCTTTGGATGGCTTTCTTTATTAAGGGCTTTGCTGACTTAAACTCAATAATGAAGTGTAAGTGGTAGGTGTGGTGGCTTTTTTTAAGGACTCCTGGTGGCTTTTATTTGTTGTTGCTGTGCACTCCTGCTCCTTGAGAATATTATGGGGTGCTTTGAAAATAACTCCAAAGGGGGAATTAATTTTTTTTTTTCCCTCATCCAGGAGAACTTGAATTCGGCGTCGGGCGGGCTGTGTAATTCAGACATACTGTGCACCAGACAGGCAGTTTATATATAGAAGCAACACACTTCTAGTGCTCTCTTTAATGTGCTAAGCTTGACAGAATTCCATCTGAGATGCAGTAAGTGGTTGCTCTGGCTGGATTTGCTAGCTGAAGGGAAAAGAGGGAAAGTGTGCGCCGGCAAATAAGGGAAATGCAGATAATTAACATCATCCATTGAATTGTTTCCTTCAAAATACTGTACATGCTTTCAAAAGGGTAATAAAGTAGTTATGTGATTTATTGATTTGTTTATTTATTGTCACACTCTTCACTTTGCTTTTGCCTCAGCTGTACACCAGGAAAGCAGACACGGGATGCAGTGAGATAAAATATTCATCTCAATGCTGCCAGACCAGGACAATTGTATAAATGGATTTAATTTCCAATTCTGTAGTGTTTCAGGGGGTTCTTTATGAAGGGTGACCTTATTGTGCAGGGAACGCCTTGGGAAGTACAGAAATTAGATTTTTTTTTTTTTTTTTATTTAACATAATGGGCCTAGTTGATAATCTTCTGTGCTTAGTTATTTATTTGATACAGCTTTTCTTGCACAACAGTTTTAAAACCAGTCCTATTTTTATAGTACAGGAAAATACTTAGGCAGGGTGGGAGTCAGCAATAAATATTTTTATTCCCTAAAGTAGTGGCTCTTGGCCAACTTCTGTGCTCCTACTTATCAGCTGCTGGTCTTAATTCTGCAGAATTCAAACTTTTTTTTTTTTTTTTTAATCTCTGAGAAGCAGGAGTAATTATTTATGCATGATTCTTGCTCCTGAGTGTTGCTTCATCAATGAGATGCTGCGATTCCGTGGTTCTTGAAAGGAGTTCATTCAGGGGCCTGCCTGTGCCACTGCCCTGTGTGACACCGTGCAGCTCAGTCAATAGAGATGTTGGCTTCAAAGTGTCCTTGTTTTTCCCTAAGTTTTATTGAAGATGGAGTCCCTTGGAAGATCATACGGCTGGCAGTGCTCAGTACGATATGTTTTTTTTTTTCCCCCATAAAAAATAAATGAAATCAAACTTTCAGCGTAAAGGTCTCTCTTAAATAAAAGATATGTAGAGTGGGGGCTGGATCTGAGCACAGCGAGGAATTTTCACTGTGTTGGTTTATCTCCTCATCCTGCTTGGCTGCTTATGCTGTGAGATTATGCTGCATAAAAATGAAATCCCAAGACAAAAAAAAAACCAAAACAAAAAAAAAACACCCAAGAAACAAACCCCACACACTTACAGCTTCCTAGAAGTTCGTCACTCCGTGGCTTATTTTAGAAATGGACTAGTTCAGGGGCATGAGAGAAAATTATGATAATGCCACTGAATGCTTCAGTAGTCAGATGTCAAAGCACTCTGCATTTGTTTTGCTTGAATGCCATTTAATGTTGCTGCTTTTAGAAGATAATGTTCTGTTTTCTCGCTTCCATGCATCCCGTGCTGGCATCAGCTGTCTCCATTATGGAATGTTCCAAGCTCATCAGATCCAGAAGTTTGTCTTCTTTTTTGGTTACTCTTAAGTGAAGTGCAGAAAACAAGAGCCTGGATTGTTTTGTTGTCTGATGGCTTTTTCTACCATGGCTGGAAATTCCAGGTGAAGGGGTTATGGCTGGAATGGAAATGGAGAATGAACTTCCCTCACTTGGGCATGGATTCCAACCGAGAGCAGAGTGATCCTGGCAGAGAGCCCTGGGAAAAAATCTGTCAAATGCTATATTGTGCAACTGTAACACTTATTCAAAAGAGGAAAAAAGGGAAAATGAATTGATTCTGGGGGGGAGGCAGTGGGGAAAGGAGGAGAAAATGAGAGAGGTGTTCTTATACCTTAAAATGTCTTTGAAAGCAAATGTTGATGTTGATTTTCCCAGCTGCTTGGAAGTTGTGCCATAATTAAGGAAGGGAACGTGATCCTGTGTGTTCATCCAGGGCACCAGTAAAGAATGAGAGCAGAACCCAGTTATGGTGCATCTTTATCCCCCTTCCTTCATTCCCAAGCAGTTGCTTCCCTCACTTTTCCAGTTCTTGGAGAGGTGAAGCAGTGCTGGCTCTGGAAAGGTTCTGTCTTCCACCCCTCCCTGCTGCTGACTCACATTTGCACCCAAATGGCAAAGTTAACCCCTTACAAGAGGAAAAATAATAACTGTTCTGGGAATGCACAGTGCAGGAAAACTGCTGTCCCTTCCTTTTTTTTTTTCCCTTTGGAGTTTGGATTTTGCCTCAGCACTGGAAATGTACTGAACAGTTATCCGGGCTGAAGTAGGTCAGAGTGTGAACTGTCTCAGTCTCTCTGGTTCAGGTGTCACAGAGCTTTTCTGCTTGCTGGCTAACTTTCAATTCCATTCTGAAACAGATTAGAGGTCGTTGGCAGCTTTTTTTGGATTCTGCGTCTCGGGTATTAGTGAAAGCATTGCAGGAAATGCCTTTTTTTTGTTTGTTTCTTGAAGAAGACCTGTCTTTTCCTGCCTGGATTGGGCAAGATGGGAAGCCAGAATTGAAGGATTATTGAGATGAATTGACTGGAAGGTTAACCTTGCTGTCGATAGTCCTCCACTATCTCCGTGTCAGGATGGTTTTAATCTAGTGCTGGTCTGTAGCATCTGAAATCTATTATAAAGTGATTGCATTGGGTGGAATTGCACTTCAGAAACCACAGCCTGAGTTCAGCAGAAATTGCACTGGATCTACTTTCTGTGAGTATAAGCTCCCTGGTGCTACGGATGTTGTCTTAAAATACTTCTAGAAGACAATGATGTATTTAGAAGCAGTACTGATTTATTAGTAAAGTCTAGAGAAAAAGAGCTTTTGTGCTTGGCAGTTCTTCTCCTCCTCTAATACATCGTTTTTCCAGTGCAAATTTGAGATGTTGTGTGTGTGTGTGTGTGTCCCCAAAGTTTGGCAAGTTCAAACTATGTAACTTTAAATATTTAATTCTGGAGAAGAGAATCAGTAGGACTTATGAATGAGGTGAAAGAATAGCCAGGACAAGCCAAGAGATTCTTAATAGTTCTGGCTGCTTTTGTACGTAGTGCACCTTTCATCACTGCATTTGGACTGGAGTCACTTCCTCACATCCAAGATTTTTGGCATCCTGGCTCTTCCCTTAATCTAGCTGCAGAAGTGTTAGACCACGATTGCTTAGCAGTAGCCTCAAAGAACTTTTTGAGAAGAAGAGCTGGAAAAGTATCCTGGTAAAGTTCAGGAGCAGAGCTAGCCCTTCATCTGTTCCTCCCACCCTCAGAGCAACCAAGCAGGACGTGTGAAGTGTGTGCAAGCAAAGGGGGCAACAAATGACAGCTCTGAATAGGCTGGGAATGCTCATGTTCACCTACTTCTGGTAAAAATTGTGGTAAAACAGTGAAAAAAACCTCGTGTAGAGAGCTTTGCATTCTGGCTGTGGCTGAGGTTCTCTCCCATGCAGGAGGGCTGAAAGCTTCACTCATTTCTTTTACAAGATTATGTTGCGATCACTCGCCATCTGAAGCCAGAGCTTTGTCAAAAAAGACATTGAAGATGACAGCTGAGGGCTGAAAAGCTGGCACACCTAAAAGGGGAGGGACTTTTCACACTTGTTGCTGTTCAGATTCTGTGCAGGGTTCTCTGAAGACGCTGCAGATGCAATATTAACGTTCCCATATGGTCTGTGAGAGTGAAGTTTTTGAGGGACAAGAAATCTGTGCATGACAACTACAACTGAGCCAGCCTCTGCTGGAGAGCTCCCTGTGGTCTCCCAGCTTGGCAGCTCCAAGTCCCCCCTGTTTCTCCTCCTCAAGGGTGGCAGTGTCTGCTTCTCCTATTGTGACAGTTCGTTCAGGTGTCACTCCTTACCTAAAAAACAGATTTCCTAATTGCTGCAAAATACCAGTCGAGGTCTGAGCCTAAATATATCCCTCCTTTTTAAATTTATGAAGCATGGCACTCCAAACAGCTGTGGAAGTAAAAAGATATATATGAAGGCTTAAGAGAAGAGCATTAATTCTTTTCAACATTTCCTCAAAAGCCTGTTTCGTATCTCCAAGTGAATTTTGAAAGGGCTGTTGCAGACTCATAGTTGGATGCCAAAGCTTGTCCACAGAGATATTCATGTTTACCAGTTTCAGCTGCTCATTGTACTGAGTGAAGCAGTTCCATCATCTTGAGCAGTTCAGGGTGACAGATGATCAAATTGATTCTTTAAAAAAAAACCCAAAAAACCCCCCCACAAAAAAAAACTCAAAAATTATTCAGAGCTTTGATTTGTACTGGTAATTATGGCTAAAGACCTCTCTGAGTCTTACAATTAACTTTAATAACCTTATAAATATTCTCCAAATATAATTAAGGGAAATTACATGTTAGGGAAATAAAGATTAAATGGCTGTGTTGGTGAGGGCTAATAGGCCCTAGCAGAGCTGTGATTTACAAACAAGACCTCACAGAGAAAGTGGCATCTGTCTGACAAGGATTTTGTTGATACTTCTAGTTTGAGGAAAATAGTATTGTTTATATACCTTGTGCGTCAAAATTAATAATGATATTGGATAATTTAAGACTGATGAACACTGATGTCACCAATCTCTGCTTGGATTTTTGAAGTTTTGAAAGGTAAGTTCAGCTTGGACTTGATCTACTCCTGTTAACCTTTTTCCCATTGGATGGGAAGGGTGAGAGAATCTTCCCCAGAGTCATTCCCAGGCAGGGAGGCACAAATAAGGAAGGGCTGTGTTACATGAGGGAGTTATGAGAGTTATTTGGAGTTGGTCGACAGCTGCAGCCCTCTGCTCTCGTGTGAATGGTTTCCTTTTTGTCACAGTGCTTATTTTAATGAACTCCATCTGCACAGAGCTCAGTCCATCACAGAGAGCAGCTCATGATACCCGTGGATGCACTATGGATGCCATGAGTTGTCCAGTCTATCAGGTTGCACATGAAAGCTGGGTATGAAAATGAGCTCATGATCTGTGAAATTTATTTTGTAGTTAACTCCCTGGGGGTTTGTCATCATTTGGTTTTAATTTTTTCTCTTTTTTCCTCCCTTCCCCTCCAAAAGTCAGGATGATAGTGGTTTACCATTTGGGATTTTCCTGCTGTGGAAAGAAATTTTCTTTCTGGAATCTCTGTTTTTATTCAGATATGGGTGTAGAAACTCGATGTCCTGTCCTTCAACATCTTACCAAGACAAATGTGACAAAGGAAATACAGAGTGGGATTATTTTAAGGCAAATTTCATCTGAAATCAAAGAACTTCTCTTAAAACAGAAATCAGGAAGCAGAATCAAAACAGAACTAAGAAAAAGAACTGTTAGATTTGCTAATGTGACTTGAATGACACTATTTTTAGCCTCAGCATACTCAGGTAAAGTTGCTTCTATCTCTGAATCTCAGTGTATGAAGGATGGCATCCAAAGCCATAGCTGGTTTACTGGGAATATATGGTGCAGCATATTCTCCTTTTCCTCTGCCATAGGGTGCACATAAATCCTCAAACAGCTCACCCCACCAAAAATAAGGCTGTATAAATATCTGAGCACATGGAAAAATACCTCTCCTGTTGCTAGCACGTTAGAAATTGAAAGAATTAGACCGTTTGAGGCACTAGGTGGAGACTTCTTAAATTAGCAACATTTCTCTGAACACAAACATCCAGGTTTTAGGCAGATTTCTGGAAATGAGCAAGGCAGTGCTGGCACTGAGATGACAGTTCCTAAGTAGTATTTCAGAGGAAATGTTTGTCTGAGGGCTTGAACAATTTCCAGCAGCTGACATTTTGCAACCAAAAGTGTGCCAGATTAGGTAATTTACGTTGCTTTTTCGCTCTTTGTGTTCCACTTGTTTCTCCTTGAATAGCAGCCTTGACACAGAGAATTCCTGACTTAATCTGTGACTGGTTGAAAGCATGAATTAGTCACCTGAGCACTTTTAATAATCTTAAAATGACACTGTGGAAGGGAGTTAATGCCTGTTGCCAGTGGGATCTATAAACTCTCACCTGCTGCTGTCAGGTCTGTGTTGATAAGGAATTGCTGCTGCAGTTGGATGCCTCTGATAATAATTAGGATGGAAGAGATGCAGAAAGAAAACTCAGCTGTTAATCTGGGGGTGGTTTGCTGGTGGAGGTGATGCCTTAAGTTTTAGCTTTTCTATTTTTCAGATTCTGTGCTGGTTTAGTGTGTAGCTCTGGGCTTCATATTAAGGGCTGGGAAGCTCTCTGCACAGAGTAGGGAGACAAAACCTTTCTAGCTTCAGACCAAATTTTGGGCCCAAGAGTGTAAACAACAGTGAAGAAAGAGAGGGAACAAGGAGGATGGAGCTTCATAACCTGAAGCTGTAATTGGACAATTAACTCCAATTTGCTGTTGGACCAAAACCTGTAAAAGTGTGAGGCCTCGTGACCGGGGGCCATTTTGTGACCATTTGTGGGTTTGACTTGGGTGTAGCCCTGGTGGGGTTCCTGCAGTGCCCAAGCTGGATCCTTCCAATAAATACCTTTTATCCTTTTATTCTACCTAGTCTCTGCTTCCAGGTCAGCCTTTCCAGGCATCAGAGGCTTCTGGGTGCCTCCTTTGGACACTTTCTATCCTCCTTATATTGTGGTGTCCAAAACTGCAAATAGTAATCTCTGCACTCAGTAATCTCAGTCTCACAGGCAGATTTGGGAGCCCTCTCAGTGCTTTTCCTGTTAATGAAAAGTTAATACCACCTACTTCCCACAAATCCTGTGGAAGAAAGAAAGGGAGAGTATTTTATGAGTATTTTCCTCTGATTGGCATAGCTAAGCAGGTGCTAAAATTCAGGATACTGTGGCTTCTTGGTCCCTTCCTGAGGCATTTCTTCAGTTAAAGGTTAAACATGACTTTAATATCTTAATCATCAGAATACAGGATGTTCATTCCTACGTTTTAACCACAAACCCCTGGTGTTTCAGCTGAGCTGTTTGTGTCTGGTGTGATTGAGTCTCATTTCTGTTCAAAGGAAGTAAAGTTTAGATGGATGCTCTTGTTCTCCTGGTGGAATCAAGAATTCTTTGCTGTGTCTCCGGGCAGCTTTTTACAGCATGTGTGGCTTTCATCGCTTCCAGCCCTGAAGTTGGGAATAAAAACATTTTCAGGTGAAATCATGTGTTCATGAAGAATTTAGCCTGTATAGAATCTGCTCTGTAGGACTGAACTTCCACTGCTCCCATGGTTGTGGATGCTTAGACAGTGGAGGTGACTTTAGTTGGTTGTTTTCGTGAACTTGTTCTTTTTCTGTTTGTAAGGAACGCTCTGCTCAGGTGTATGAACAAACTGTCAGTTGGCAAAAATAAAAACTAATGCTAAACACGGGGTGAGAATAAAGGGATTGTGACTGGATTAACCAGGATTTTGCTGGAGAACTGGGTTAGAAATTCACTGTATCATGTGCCAAAGTTCCCGTCTCGTTGAATTTGCTGAAATGTTCAATTTTTAAAATGGCAAAACTAAAACAATGATTAACCCTGCGTTACTAACGTGTAGCTGATGGGTATTTTAGATTTTTATACAGACTGTTGGTGTTGGTTTAAGTTTAGATTTGGAAAAATCAAGACACTGTCCACCTTTAATTGTAGTATTCTGTAAATACCTGTGTGTTAACAAAGCTTAGTAACTTTTTACTTAAGACCACTTCATCCCTAAGTCCTCTGGAGCAGCATAAACACTCTGAAACCTATCAGCTGCCACTGAATTTGAAAGCAAAAGCCTAAGGCTCAGGTCTTTGAAAATATTTTCTTGATTATCTAGTTCTCAGTGACTTAAAAACCTGTAGTTGTCTGCATTTTTTTAACATAATGGTCATGCAGTTAAGGGTCAACTCAGAGACCCTGATCTCCCTCCACTGTGGCAATGTGAACATTGCACAGATCCTGATCTCGTGTTCTCCGAATGCTTGAAAGATATGGCTCCTGTAGTTTTTCAGTTTTTAAACTGGAAACCTGTTTAGAAGTATCTGAGGAAAAAGGTTAATATTTAAAAGGTTAATTCTCATAATTTCCTGTCTGAGCAGTGGTTGGTGATAGTGGTGACAAGAAGAGAAAAAGTGATATTTAAATTACATTTTAAAGAAATGAAAAAAAGAATGTCTCAATAAATTTTTGAATTCCAGTTTCTCTTGGAAATAGTTTCCTGGAAAGCCTAGTGATGTGTAGATGGACCATTGCTTGGGAAGCTGGCACTGAGAATGCCTGAGGGAAGTGCAGTGTGAATCTCATGGAGTGGTCTTGGAGTGCTTCAGTGAACACATTTTAACGATAAAAAAAGCACAAGAACTGTGCTGAATTCACGATGAAACGCCCCTTTGGCACAAAGGGTTTGAATGTCACTGTGAGGCATAAAAGTCTTGGTTTGAGGAGGGAGAAAAGACCATTTTTATACAGCTCGTGTGCTAGGAAAAACGTGGTCACATACTGTCAATTCTGATGCTTCTTGAAGATCAGGAATATAATATTCCACTTATATTTAGCAGAACTATAGCTCTGTGTGAACTCTTGAACATTTATTCTTTTTGTAAAGGCTCTGGGCAGCTCTGTGGGATTCAGAACAATGCTGGTGGTTTTTGGGGTCTTAAGTACTGCTCATGTTAAGACAACAAAGAAAAGCCCATAAAACCCCACTAATAATTATATTTATAAACAGCATTGCCGCCTACCAGACAGGCAGGAATCTAGTTTTGGAGGGTGATGTGTGCTGTGAGGAACATGCAGCTTTCCAGAGCACTTTCCTGACTTTCCTGTCATCAGAAAGGCATTTGCTTGTAGTAAATGCATTTAATGAAACTAATTTTAGAACTACAGGTCAGCACTTAAATTTGTTTTCTCCTTGTTAGTCTCACAGCTAGATCAGGCCTCAGATTTTATGACAAACAGGACTTCCAGGCCTCATTTCTTCTCCCTGTGCCAGAGCTGTCTTTCACACAAGCACAGTTGTCGCCAGTTTTGTACCCTTTATAAGTCAGATTCCATTTTTTAACATTTGAATCATATTCCCAGCACTAGGGTGGTGCTTCTTCCCCTTTCTTACTCAATTTTCCCTTTGTTCTCTATCCTTTATTTCTTTTGTTAGCGACAGAAATAGCGGTTGCGCAAATCAGCAGCGTTGTCATGGGGAGATTTCACAGCGTGAACGTGATGAAAAATGGCCAGTTTTCTTTGGTTTGGTTTGGTTTGGTATTTTCTTTGTTTTTTTCTTTTTTTCTTTCTGCACTGGGGGAAGAACAGGGGAATCAGTGATTTTTCCAGGGGCAGCCTGTGGCTGGACAGGGAGCAGGGAGGAGGTTGGTTCAGTGATGCCAAATCACAGAATCACTGGGCTGGAAGAGACCTTCAAGCTCATTGAGTCCAATCCGTGCCCAACTCCTCAACTAAACCCTGGCACCCAGTGCCACATCCAGGCTTTGTTAAACACGTCAGGGATGGTGACTCCAGCACCTCCCCAGGCAGCCATTCCAGCACTTTATCACCCTTTCCGTGAAGAACTTCTTCCTAATGTCCAACCTCTATTTCCTTGCTGCCGCTTGAGGCTGTGTCCCCTCGTTCTGTCAGTTCCTGGAGAAAGAGCCCAACCCCAGCTGAGCACAGCCACCCTGCAAGGACTTGTAGAGAGTGATGAGGTCACCTCTGAGCCTCCTTTTCTCCAGGATCAACACCCCCTGCTCCCTCAGTGGTTCCTCACAGGTTTGTGTTCCCAGCCCCTCTCCAGCCTTGCCGCCTCCTCTGGACACCCTCAAAGGTCTCAGCGTCAACTCTTGGAGTATCCCTTGGCATCCCTCACCAGGCTGGTTCCTGGGAGCAGTGGATTTGTGGAGCAGCAGCTCCCACAGGGAGCTGTGCCGCTGCCATCTGTCCCCATCTGTGCCGCTTGGATCCGTGTGGCCGAGGCCGGAGCTGTCGCTGCTCCTGGGGACAAACGGGATGGGTGGCAGCTGCCGTGCCTGCTCCCGCCATTAATTCCCTAAGGAGATTGGGTCAAGCCGTGCCTGCAGAATGAGAATAGAGCAGGTTCAGCACGGGAGAAACGTGTGAATGCCTTTTGTAAATGCCAAAGGGTATGTTCAGGCTGTGCAGCTGCCTCTGTGGGCGCTCTCTGGACAGAGGTTTTTTAAGGGATTGGTGATAATAGGCCGGTTTAGGATTCTTCCTGCTGCGGGGGAATTGGTGGAAGAACGTGGCAGAGGCTCAATCCTGGATGTAAAACAAACCCTTCATCTTGGCTGGGTGGTGGTGAGAGAGGGTTGTTATTGCAACCGGTGCAATACCCCAGGAAGATTTAAAAGCTTGAACAGATCCAAGGAGAATGATCAATACTCCCAGCAGTGCAATTCTGTGGAGTTTACAGGACTAATAAAAAACTGCACAAAGAGGGAAATACGATAAACACTTAAATTTTCTCATAAAAGAGATGGCTGGAATGAAAGCTGTACAGTGTTTTGTAAAGAGGTGGGAGTATGTGACTTTACAGTGACTGTGGTAAAATTTTCCTTTTCCAGAGTATATTTAAGCCACGGGAATCTGCGTGAAAGTGAGGAATGTATTCTAGGAGTAGCACACTAAACCTGTCACCTACTTTGCTAATTATGTGCCATTTTGAGAACAAAAGCTAAACCATGTGCAACATCTAATATAGAGCAAACTCCACGTTTAAGTCCTGGTTCTGAGTGTTTAACACTCCTGATCTACCAAGTGGTTTATTTTATGTGCATGATGATATTGGCCGGATAAATCAGGCACTGCTGACCCTGTAATGGTATCGGTGTTACACTTGCATTGTCCATGACAGCTGGAATCCTTATACAGTCAAATATTTAGACAGGCAAGTTGTGTGACAGATCTCAGCTGAATGTCGCCAGAACATCAACATTTAAAAGTATATTTTATAAATAAAAGATGAAAAATCCTTGTTTGTGAAGAGTAAAATATCGCAACCTAGCTGCAACAAGGTTCTGTTACGTTTAACCGGATAATTCGTCTCCAAAGGTGATAGCTGGTGAAAACAAACTAGGGGCAATTTTGAATCAGTCTCTCAAAATGAATCATCCTGGTTGTGTTTTTAGTGGGAGAATCAGTCAGAGGAGATCAGATCATCACAAGTGGTTCAGAAGTGGCCACCGGACTGGTGAAGCACCAGAGTGTGCGAGCTGCATCCTTTGCACCGGGCAGTCGGGCAGCTGGGCTCTCCTTTGGCCTGGGAAGTGGCACCTCCCGAGCCAGCCTGGGCCGGGATGGATTCTGCCGAGCCGGTGTTCCTTCTGCTGCCTGAGCTCAGCTCAGCGGGGTCCCGTGTCTGACGGGGGAGTGCAGGCCCGTCGGCGGGCCGGCCCCGGGCGCCTGGCGCTGGGAAGGGGGCAGCGGCTGAGCCAGCAGCTGGGCTGGCTGCCAGGGCCCTGGAGAGCCGCTGCGGCCGCCAGCGGGAAGCCTTGCATCCCCAAGGCATTCCTTAGTGATGGAGCTTCCCGGAGAAACTGCTGCACTTCTCTGCTCCTGCTGGAAATGTCCGAGAGCAGGGGCATCCTTCCTCCCCCCCCTCCCTCCCTCCCTTCCTCCCCTCAAGGCAGTGTTTGGAGGGGAATTATTCCTAGATTGGAGTGGGAGAGCTGGCCAGTGAGGAGTGGAGGCTGGGCTGGGGCCCTGTCCCGGCTGCTGCTCGCCCAGCTTTCAGTATCAGTGCTCAGCTTCCAGTCTGCCGTAAAGCAAATGCTGATACGTGCCTAACGCGGAGTGACTTGTTCCTCCTGAACTGTACATTGCCTAAATTCTTCAAAAAGAAGCCAATTCAGTTTTTCTTGCGTAGCTGAAGAGCTGTTTCAGGTGTGTCTTTGTATGTAGAGTTTCCTTGGGATGATACTCTACGCTTACTTGTCTCTTAAATATTCTGTGGACCAGTTTTTCTGATAAAAAAATAATATGGTGGAAAGGTTTAAAAAATAATAGCGTTTGGCAATATTCTCTCACATCCTAATTTCTAGATGCTAAGTGTGTCTTTGGTATGGATTGCACTGTGACCTGTCCCTGTGTATAACCTTTCCTTGTGCTGGGATATGAGCTGTAGTATCTTAGCAGGTATAGTGGGGTGTGATAGGTACTCTTTGAAGCATGTGAGCATTTCCAAGCAGTTTTTGCAGCAGAACAGTTACAAAGGCATTTTTATAAAAACCTGGGCTGTTTACCATGCTTATTCCTAGCATACAGCTGGATTTGTGGCAGAGCTTCTCCCGTTTGAAGGGATTTAGCCTTGCATTTCCCAGGCCTGCACCATGGATTTGCATAAGCTGCAGTTACACACTCCAGTGGCTTTTCCAGGCTCTGTACTACAGGCTTTCAGTGAAGCAGACTTTGCTGACTGCAGCTCTTGTTGAGCCATTAACTTAGCTGGGGAGTGTCCTCTGAATGTTCAAGGTGGTTTCCAGATAACCTTGGCATTGCCAGGATTTCAAAAGCCCTGTCAGGTTAATAACAGTAGAACTCCACAGCCTTTCCCCTGCTGTATGAATGGAGCAGTGACTGATTTTGTGATACTGCTGCCCACTGAAGTGACAGTTTCGTTAGCTGAGTAATGGTGTGAAATCTGCAGCTCCACATGTTTTATTCAGAGGAAACCTTAAACCTGCTGTTAGCTAATGCACGGTGTGAGCTGGGTGTATTCATATGCTGGCCCAATCCTCAGCACTTGGAGCTTCTGTCTTCACTTAAACATGCTTTTCAGAGAAAGAGCTCTTTTATTTTACTTTATTCTCTGCTAGAAACTGTATGAAGAAGTGGCTAAGTTGCAAAAAATTGCATATCCTAGATAGAATGAGGCTTGATGACCTCAAGGGGTTTTTTTTTAAAAAACTTTCTTTTGGCACCTTTATCTCCATGTATAAATAGCTCATAAGTCTCTTCCTCGGCATTGGCTAGATGTAAAGTCGTGTTAAATGCTTTTGGGAGGTGAAAGTAGGCTTTCTCAGTTCCTTGTGGATGGAGCAAATCCAAGCTGCATGCTATATTTACACACTTAGGTTCCCCAGCAGCTTTTATTCCCTCAGTAACATTCGCTGATTTGGTGTAGTGCATTTAAAATGCACACCTAACAAAAGATTTATGCTGGACTTAAAAGATGGAAAAGTGCTTCGTTACATCAGGTTGTAGCTGCAGGCTGTCAGCAGCTCCATCTTAATTTGTTCTTGCAATTCTTTTAGGTAATATTTTGATCAGCAACAATTCTCACGTCTCTTGAAGAGTCATTTAAGGTGGTGCTGCTTCCCTCCCTGCTGTTTGCTGCAGCAGCTGAATCAGCTTGTCATTCGTGCCCTTGAGCCTGCACTGATTGATTTTTTTGGAATTGGCTTGGCAAGGGTACATTTTTCTCAGCTCACTGCTCGTACCACAGGAGAATTTCTCAACTGTACGAAGTGCCCTGGCACCGGGTCCTCGTGGAACTCCCAGGGAAGAGCAGGTGGAGTTCACTGAGGACAAACCCACGGATTTATCTGCGTTTGCAAAAGGTCACCAGGAATTCTCAGTGACCTCAGGGAGACTTTTTTTTCCCCCCTCTCAGGCAGCATCTCAGGTTTCAAGGAGCTCTGTGGCTTCCCTGCTTAATTGGTGCTGTTGAGCTACAGAGATTTGCTACCTGTTAAAGTGTCACTGACATGGAAGGCTTGAGGTCTTCTCTGCAAATTTGGCTTGGTTTAAACTCTTGTGCTGTCTGCCTGCCCGGTGACATGGCTGTGAGCATCATTGAAGCTTGGGAGAAGTTGCTGTGAGTCTTTTCAGAAATGCTACTCTCCATGAAATTGTTTTCAGGGCTGAGAAGATAATGGAAGTTATTCTTTGTATAACTTCCTTATGTATTGTGGGTTGTTTTTTTAATATAACCTAAAGTCCTGCTTTAACTTTAGTAGTAAACTGTGTTGTGATGATTAATGTTTGACATTAATATTCTGGGATCGTTTACAATAAATCTTCTCTTCTCTGGCAGACATGCCTCTAAAACCTGTTGTTTTGTATGTCTGTAGCTCCAAGTATTTCTACATCCATAACAGGCAGCTTTAAAAAATCAGGGGAGCAGTTGGAGCTTTTATTAAAGTCTGTATTGGGATAACTGATGTGTGCAAAGCCTATTGCCAAAGGACAATGTAAAAGAACATGTAAAAATGCCTCATGTGTTTTGGAGGTTTTTTGTGTCTGTGATATTTGCACTGTGTTGGATTTTACAGCTGAATGTAAAATCCTCATTTTTTTATGATCAAAGGCATGGCTTCAATTCAGATTCCTTCTTTCCTCCCTTTGTCAGTCAGTAGGATGTGCATATAATGAAATACCTGTTGAGGTCACTGCGGGTAATCCCAGAGGGAGAAACCTGGGAAAGGAGAGCAATGACAAAAAATAGCAGAGGGATGAGAAGAGGACCAAACACACCCTCCAGGATCTGCCAGAAGAATTAATGATGGATTTCAGCTGGGGTTCCTGTGTCAGTGACCAAGCTCAGCTGTGTTCTGCTGGCCCTCCTGATAGTGCCCTGAGGTACAAAAAGAAGAAATTCCGTCTCAGTCTATTCCTCTGTCAAAAAGTTTCCAGCAGTCTCCCCTCTCTATTGTAATTTATAGTTAAATGGCCTCTCTTTACAATTCCCACTCTTAACTAAGAAAAGGCAGTAAGTTATCAATAAGTCCCAAAGTACTGAGCCTGGGAGGTAGGAGACAAAACAATGCAGGAGGTTGTGCCCCTAAAAAAAGCATTTAGTTGAATCCTCAGCTTCTGCTTTGGGCTCTGAGGTGCTTCTACTTAAAAACCATCTGTCAGCACAGCACATTGCTGCCTGTTCTTCCACTTAGCCACAAGGCTGTGGGAGCCTGCAGGAATAATGTTGGGAACCTTTTCAAACCTCTTAATGGTTTTTCTTCCCTGCTGTTGAAGTGATGCTGAATGTGGAAGCTGTTGCCTCCTGACAGGCTGGTTGGTATTTAAATAAAAACCCCTATACGTTTTGTTTGAGTACTTCAAAAGTACAGGAATTACTTACAAAATAAAGCTAGCTGGGATTTGTGGGTTACTTTGAGAATCTGAAGGGTCTGGAGACTTAACACAAATGCTAAATATCCCCACTCCCCTGCCAGCTTTGTTGGTTTACTTCTTCACATAAGTGGCTGAAATGTATCTGGTAATGGTAATAATTTAAGGCTGAATTACCACGTCCTCAGTAGGAATACAGAGGAATGTCCCTTCTACTGTGGTCTCTTATCCTCTAATGATAATTTTCATCCACATCCTCAATGACAATGAATAACCATGTAATTAAACATTTATATTGAAAATTCAGGGGTCCAGCTTTGTTTGGTAGAAGTAGTGTTTTCGAAGGGACACAAAAAAGTATGCTTTGCTTGATTTGCTTGATTGCTGCTCCCTCTTGTGGGGTTCAGGCCAGTTCAAACGAGCTTGGAGTTCATTCTTGGTCTGTTTAGATGGAGTGATTAATCAGTGATTCTCCTCTGGTACACTGGGTGGGGTAATGACCTTAGCACTTGCTTCTCTGGGTACCTCTACAAGTCACAACCTTCTTTTATGTCAAGGGGACTAAATCTGTAAAACCATTTAATTCACTTCTTAAATTTAATTTAAGTTTTTTTTTTTTTCAAGAACTCATTCTGCTATGCTGTTAATATACAGTAGGGTTTACATTTCTGTCAGAGCAGAGATGAGGCAGTTCCACAGCTGTAGCAGACTTGGCAAGGCTTGCTGTGCTGGCAGCGGTAAAACCTCCTACACCTCCTCTCCTGTGCTTCTGACTCCCACTCCTCGGGCTGTTGCCCTTCTGAAGTGAGTTGCTCCTGAAAATTAAACCCCAAAAAAGAGCTCTACCTCCTATGTGCTCTCCTGTATCCCAAATAAATGCAAAGGTTGTCGCTGAGGGAATGATTTTTTTTTTTCCTTGTAGTTTCTCAATTGTTCTGCTGGCCTAAAATCTCCACATGTAACGTGTTGTGCCTGAAGATGAAAAAATACTGCTTATGTTTGTTTTCCTTCCAGAGAAACAGATGAGCTCTGGACATATAATCTCTGTTCTCTGGACAAGAAACTGAAGGGCTGTGGATTTCCTCATTGCTCCTAATTGATGGCAAAGACCTGTGCAATTTCACTGACCAGTTTCTGGTGTGAAACTCTTCCAGGAATTTCCCACTGAAGCTTAAAAGACAAATTGTCCTGACCTCTTGCAAAATGGGAAGGGCCCACATCAGTGTGACACTGAAACAAGAGCACTTCACATGATCTAATTTCTAATATTACACCATTTCACAATTATGATAGGATTTGTCTCAGCGCTGCAGTTTCCATCACTTAACTCACGATGAACTGTTTCTGTCCAGGAACTGCAATATGGGTATTAAATCTTAGCTTTGGAGAGTATTCAGTGGATTACCTAAAACTTTTGGTCTTTATTTTACTTGGCTTTAAAAGAATAAATCAATCTTAAATGTGCCTGCATGCAAAGTCTGGGCTTCTGTGGAGACACGGTTCTGTTGTTGGACACACAATGAATTCCCTGTAAATGTATTTATTCTTTCTGTGATGGAGGCAAAGGTGGGATTTTGGCTGAGATTAAACCAGGAAGCAGGTACACTTGATTTGAGAGAAAAAAGAAGCATAACTTAGTGTTCTATTTATGCCTTTTCTTAAAGCTTTATATCATTTTGTGTCACAGACTGAATAATCCCTAGAACAGTGTTAGTAACCTTTACTTCACAATTTGTGATTTCTTTTGACTGGTAGTGTGAGCATTATTTTAAGCAGTTGCTGGGGTTTGTATCTACGTTTTAATGTACTCTGAGTGCAGAGCTGTGTTCAGGATCTGCTAGCTTTTATTCAGATGAAATTTGCAGCTTAGTGGGGACCAGAGGGTGATCCCCACAGATAACATTGCTTGTAGCAGTCCCTGAATTTCACTTCTTATTTATACTTCAGATATTTTTACCAGTCAGGAACGAAAACTCTGTTTATGTCCATGCATCAAAAAGATGTTGGCACCCACCCAGCCCCAGAGCCCTCCCCAACCTGTGTTTATGCTGTAAAGGAACCAGATGAGAAATTGGAAATTGCACTTTACTGCAGGTTCCAAATGGGGTTATTGTGCTTTACTTTATGGTCAAGATAAACGTGTTTGCTCTTCTATAATGTGTACCAGTGGCTGAATTAATTTTGCATGTGTGCTCCTTTATTAAGAGCCTTTCTGCTGTGTGCTGGTGCCTGAGGACGAGTTCCCAGTTGGAAACACTGGTTGGAGCTTTGCTTCCAAAGAGAAGTCAAACACCGGAATTCTGAAATGCAACTCAGCTCTTTTATTTGTGAGCCCTGAGTGTCTTTAATTGCAGAGGCAGTTCTGCAATCAAACAGAAATATGGTATTTAAGTGGCAGTCTGCAACACAGCCATTCTACTTGGGTGTTCTGAGGTTCAGTTTTATTTAAATTTTAAATGAGGATAACAGTTGCTGCAAAACACTGCTGGTGCCATAGAGGGAGAACTATGAGTGGTCACTGCAAGAGAGAAACTTCTCTCTTTTTATCAAGAGGTTGCATAAAAAAAGTAGAAGAAACCACTGGCTGCAGCTTCATGCCAATAACTATTCCGGGAGACAACGCTGGAAAGATTTTTATGCTTTCCTTGTGAAATTCCAGCCCTTATCTGCTAATGCTGCCAGTGGGTTTTGTTTATTTTTCTCCGTCTAGGTATCATTTCTGATTGATTAATTTATTTGTATGAGTGATCCAGCTGTTTCCAAAGTCAACTGGACTCCCCCAAAACTACTTCCACGAGTTAACAGTCTTGATGTGAAATACATGACTGCAATATTACCCAGGGTGTAGAAGACACATGGATTTGTTCTTGGAGGTAACAGCTGTAGAGGAGTATCCAAATTCTTCCCTGGTGGGACCAACCACTTACTGACCAGAGAGCTATTTAGGGAGAAAATGCCAACTGAAGAAGTGACGTAAATGTGGTCAGTTGATCCTAACTGAGGAGCTGCCAGCCAACATCCTATCCTGGAGTTGCTCTTTCATCCCTGTTTTGCTTTTTTGGAGTGGAAACAGGCCGAGTGATTGATTGCTAAATAGCAGTGGAAGTGGTGCACTCTATATATAGAGTGGTGCTGGAGAAAGGAGCTACAATGCTTATGAAAAAAAACCCAACAAAACCCAAACCAAAACAAAGCCCCACCAACAAAAACATTTACTGAGATAATAAATGCCTCTAAACCACTGCCAAGATGGAAATGATAATAAGATACCTCCATTTTAAGAGGTGTTTTAAGATCAATTCTTTGTGGCAGGATTTGCTTGGGTAATCCGTGCAAGCTCCTGGTGGAGCTCAGTTATTGTTTAGACTAAATATTGTTTATTGTTGTATTTTTAGCAGCAGCTCCTTGGGACTCCATGGCAATATAATTTACGAGGTAGGATGCAAGTCCCTAATTGTCTCTTGCATTGTAGAGCTGTACAGGCTGTTCACTGCAGAATAAACATTCTCCTCCTTTGTGGGGGGGAAAAGGTCTGTGTCAACAAGGCTTTCCAGCCTCTGCTCACATCCCTGAGTTCTGTCTCCAAGATGGGTTTCCTGGCAAACACATCAGCAAATGTTTCTCCAAAGTGGACAGCGCTCATGGATAAATTCCTTCATAAGTCGTGGGTCTCATTCCCTCCTCCCCTCCCCAGTCTTTGGCTCAAAATGTTAAGCAAGAGGACCAAGAATGCTGAGCCCTTAAACACAGATAACTCACCCTCAGCATGTCAGAGCAGAGTGTCTGCCTGTTCCCATTCCTGGTGCTTGGGAATTAAAGAAAACAGAAAACCAAAGCTCTGGCGTTCTGAGAAACCCTAAAAACAAACTTGGAAGTCACTCCTGGAATGCCCTTGCAAGAAAAACTTCCCCTTAAATAAAATCCCATCATCTTATCTCCCACCAAACTTCAGTCTTGTAGGATTGCAGGGTATGGATGAGCCTGACCCAGGAAAACAGGTTCAGGCTGCAGTCAGGGTGGTCCAGGTGTCCACTGTAGGTATACTTTGTTATCCTCTTTGTATGGGAAAATTGGACACTCCTCAAAGGGAATGGTCAATTTTTTGCTAAAATGTTTGATAATCAGATTCTCCGGTGTTTGCAGAGGATGCGATCCCTGTTCATTTCAGGTGCCATCCTAGTTCATTCTCTCTAGTGAATACAGTCAAATATTTGACTTTTTGGAACAGATTTTTACTGTGAATTTGATTTGTCTTTTTTTTTGTGTGTGTGTGTGTATTGAGTGAGAGAACTTGGTGACTTAACTCTGGCACTCCCAGAGCTTGCAAATGCTGGTGGTGTTTTCCCACCTCACATCCCTGATGAGGGTAGGATGAAGTTCAGAATCCCTGCCCTTTTGTGTGTTACTTTTTGGAATTCCTGTTGGGTTTCCAACTCACAAAATTTATAGTGGTGGAAATGGTCAATTCCAACTCTTTGATCTCATTAGGTTGTAAGTAGAGCCTGGGAGATGGCAAAGCCTCATGCTGTGGATACACCAGCAGAGAAGCACTTTTCTACGAGTAAAAGGCTCTTGCTAGATCATTTCGGTGTTTTTTTACACAGATATCTGGACACTCAGGTTCTGTGAGATGATCTGAACCAAAATTCCTGTTTTTTCTTTGGTTTGATCTTTTTTTTTCCTTTTTTTTTTTTTTTTCATTATTAAGCAAAGGAATGGAAAAGCTCAAGACTTGGCCAGAAATTTTTATTGTGGGGGAACCACTCTTGAATCTGAAACACATAACTTTCCATACACCATATTTCCTATTTCTGAAGCTTTCATCCACCCATATTTCAAATTTCTGAAGGTGAAGTAGTCGGGCTTTAATATATTCAATATCCAAATGTTGATGGCATCCTTGCTTTGAAGCTGAATAACGAATGTGCTCCTCAAGAGCCTCCCAGCTTCCCTGCTGGAGCATGGCTCAGCCTGACTTGTGCCTGATGCAGCCAGAAGACATGATGCCTGCTGCACAGAAGATAATCTGTTGATGCTGGCAGGGGATTTTGGTGCTGCAGACTGGGCACTGTTTTCCTGAGGAGTGCAGTGCCTTGGTGACGGGCTGTAAGGCGGTTTTGTTCCCCTGGGCTCCAGGCGGGCCAGCACGGCCCAGCAGGCAGGGATGATGAAGTGATGAGGCACAGATGTCACTTTTCCTGTCTCTCTGGCTTTGGGTGGGTGCCACTCCAGAGGTTTTTATTGGCTTTCTTCAACATTTCAAGAACAACGATATGAACCTTATTAAAAAAACCCCCAAAACTAGAGTAACCAAATATTTCTTCTAATATAAAGTGGGTTTTAGCTTTTTTTTTTTTTTTCTTTTCACAAAACGAAACTTTCTTTCTCTGTCCCCTCTGTTTGGAAAGGCAGGACTGAATAAGACACTGACAGACATTACTGAAATTCTAAGAATCATAGAATCATTTAGGTTGGGAAAGATCAAGTCCAACCAATAATCCAACACTGGCAAATCCACCAAAAGTGATACCACTTGAAGAGAATGCAGGAAATGCACAACAGAATTTCATTTTTATAGATATAAATGGTATAATCTGAGTTATATATGTCAGTGGTGGATAGTGTGGGGAAGTGGCTGGTGTATTGCTGAAGAATTAATACTGAGATGAGCCAAGCTGGAGCCAGAGTGCTCTAAGATGAAGGTTTTTTCAGTTTTTAAACCTATCTCTAAAGATTTTGACTACTTTATTCCCACTTGCATGCCTCTTAACCTACCTACAATATGCCTTAAAGACAAAATAAAAAGCAATTGAGTATGAGCTGTGCTTGGGGCCAGGCTTCCTTGGAATTTGAGTTATCAGTGATATCAACATACCTGGAGGATGCCTGGGTGATCTTTCCCTCTTGCTTTTGAGGAAGCAGCTCCCCGGTTGTTGGTTGTTACGGGTAAACTGCAGTTCTGGAAAGCTGGTTTTTAGGATTTGGGCCAGCATTTGTGGAGGATTGCATTGTTCTGAGTGCAGGCATGCATTTTGTGTCTATGTGCTTGCAAAGGAAAGGTGTGCTCCCCACGGAGTCTGTGTCACTGGAACCAGAGCTGCTGCCCTAAGGGCAGTAAACTTCCTTTTTATCTTCTGCTTAGACATACCCAACTCACAGTTATCCCACTAGGTTCATGGAAGTGTCAACTGACTCCTTTTTTCCCCCCTTCTGAATCTCCCATTACCTGTTTTTCTTAGGCTCAGTTTAGCATTGTAGTACGTGTAGTGCATATTTCCACTGGGGACATCCTTCCTGCTTAGATGTGTCCTGGAATTAATGTCACTCTTCCACAGCATCCTGTTTCAGATGGGAAATGCATGGACACAAGAACTGTGTGCTGAATAAATAAATAAATAAATATCCATTTTAGAAGGTGCTGTTGTTTTTCTGAATAGAAGGGTGCTGTGACAAGATAGGCACTGCAGTTTTGAGGGGATTTGTCAGGACCTGATTAGAATTCCGAGCTTCCTTTCACATAAAATCAGTTATAAAATGATGAGGTGTGTATTCACAGCACTGTCAGCTCTGTATTGCTGAAAAATGGAAGTTTGCTAGCATTAAAAAGACCTCTTGATCCTTCAGTTCCGACCCAGCAGGTCTGTAGTACAGTTGTTTGTTTGAATTTATCCCAGGGTATGTATGAAGTGCTTCCTCAAGTGAACCAAATAAAACCAAACATCTTGGCTTGGAAAGTAAATAGGAAAAGGGGTGTGTGTGTGGGGGGGGGTGTAATTTATGCCTGGTGTAGGAAATACTTATATTTTCAGTGTGTTTTCCAAGTAACAGTGCAAAACCTGTATAGAGATTTGCCAGTGAATGTAAGGGGAGGTTAATTCTTGTTAACCAAGAACCAGAATAAACTGTCTGTTTCAAGGTAAGGTGAAGATATTTGTCACGCTGAGTTGTTCTGATGCTTCTGATTTACACAGTTAACATCACTCCCCTTCTCTGTTAAAACGTCTACATATAAGGCAATATGTATTTTTCCTGAAGAATTAACTCCAGTGCCTGGTCCTGGCTGCCTTGGGGTGAGCTGCCATAGTCCAGAAGTACCTTCTTCACAGCTGAGCACCAAACATTGCTGGGAGCCCCAAATCGTGCTGTTACCTGCACCAAAACTGAATGCTGAGCAGCCTCTGGGAATGAGGGCATACTCCTCCTGGACTTGGGGCTCTTCACAAAAGACAGACCTGCTGGAGGATGAAGTGAGTGTCTGTTAAATGAAGATTTAAATTATAGATGCCTCACAGGAGGATATAGTATTTATTAGTTTCTTTGTGCACATGCTGGAGTGGATTTGAGACAGTTCAGTTTATTTTGTTAAAGCAAAGTCGGGTCGTTTACCTGGTGAAGAAGTTAAAAATATCTTGTAGGCCCAGCTGGTGGCTTTGGAGTTTAATGAAAGATGTGACTTTGGAGATCTTATTACAGCCTTTCAGTACTTAAAGAAGTTGTTATAGGAATGACAGAGACTTTTGATGAGGTGTGTGGGAGTGACAGGACACAGGGAATGGCTTCCCACTGCCAGAGGGCAGGGGTAGATGGGATATTGGGAAGGAATCCTTCCCTGTGAGGGTGCTGAGGCCCTGGCACAGATTGCCCAGAGAAGCTGTGGCTGTCCCTGGATCCCTGGAAGTGTCCAAGGCCAGGCTGGACAGGGCTTGGAGCAACCTGGTTTAGTGGAAGGTGTCTGTGCCCATGGCAGGGGGTGCACTGGATGGGCTTTAGGGTCCCTTCCAACCCAAACCATCCTGTAGTTCTATGATTTACATAAAACCAGTCTGTTTTTCAACTGTAAAGCTTCACCTGACTTAAGCAGGGTTTCTCCCAGGGGCAGGGTGCAAGTGAGGCATCCCTAATCCCTCTTATTTAAAGGAAGCATGACTGGCCTTCCCAGGGACAGTGGGACACGACTCAGCTGCCAGTGAATCTGGCTGAAGTGCTGCCCCCAGATGCAGAACAGTGCCAGCACTTCCAAATTCGCTAAAACACTGTCAGCAGCGTGGCAGCGTGTGCTCTGCCAGCCTGAGCAACCAGATTCCTTGTCCTGGGCAGGCAGCTCATGGAAAAACTGAGCTCAGTCTCTGGGTGGAGGCAGCGCTGGCCTCGCTGACCGGGAAGGAGGGCGCAGGCTGAGTTGCTAAGGAGCAACCTGCTTGGCTTGCCTGGAAAATCCCGTGCCAGGAAGAGATGACTCCCCGAGTGATCTGCTGCTGCTGCTGCTGCGGAATAGCAGTGGGTGAAACGAGCTCTGTAGCTCCGCAGCTCTCCCGGCCCTGGCCGTTCTTCCCTGGCCTTTGTGAGGGGATGGGTGTCCGAGCTTCGGGTGAAGTCAGGGGGAATCGAGAGATGCTTTGGGTGAAATCCGGTGGAATCAACACTGACTGGCAGTGGAATCATGGCACTGATTTCCGTGGAGCCAGGATATCTGCTCTGACCGTGCTTTCAATTGTTCTCGCGGTATCGTTCCGTTTAGTGCCACTTAAAACCACTTGTGCCCTCTGATCCTTCTGTGCCTTCGGCTCATCCAGCTCATCACCAGAGAAACTCAGGGTGTCCTTATTTTTTGGCCCGCCACTAGTCCCGATTGCTCTTCTGCAGTCCTGTCAGACTTCAGTTACACGTTTTGGTTTGTTGGTGGCTTTTGTGTGGGTTTTTTTTCCTTTTTTCTTTTTTTTTTTTCCCCCATTATTCCATAGCGTGTAATGCCATTTCTGAAAGAATAAACTCAACACCAGCCCATCCAGCGTGGATGGCTCGTTCTAAGCTCGGCTCTACACAACGCAGTCCGCAGCACCGATATAACTGCAGCAATTAACAGCAGTTAATTTGGCTTGTTTCTGCCACGCAAAGGCCGCTCGGCGTGAACAGGAATACGTACATATATATTTATAAGCATCTGCCCTGGATGTTATCTGGTGAGCGTGCAGCCCGGAGGGCGGGCGGGCGTGCGGCGAGTTGTCGGCATGTTCCGGGGCTGGTCTGTTTGTCTTGCTCGGGGC
>VXBQ01015078.1:322895-388137 GCA_013400175.1 Phainopepla nitens | reverse complement strand
CTGCCCGCTCCCCGCTCCCCGCTGCCCGCTCCCCGCTCCCCGCTCCCCGCTCCGCCCCCGGGCGCGCCCCGCCGGCACAGACGGCGGCAGCGGCAGCCATGGACGCGGCCGCCGACTGCCTCAGCCCGGCGGCCCAGCAGCAGGGAAGGCCGGGGGGCTGCGGGGGGCTCGGGGCAGCTCCACGTGTTGGCCGGGAGCCCAGCCCCCGGGCTCGTCCCGGGCTGGCTTTGCACAATCGCTGGTTGCTCGCTGCTGCTCCGGGAGCCGTGGTGCCTGCGGAACCTGTTAAATGATGGCTAAGTGTCACGGCAGCCCCGTGGGACCGTCAGATGGCCGCGGGCGGGTCGGGCATCCCTGGACGCGAGCTGTCACTCGGGTTCACCGCTGTCACTGCGATGGGGAGAGGAGCTGTCACACCAGCCCGGGGTGGGCTGTCGAGTCAGCGCTGGGGATATTAGAAGGGAATTTCCCCTACGTTTACGTGTAGGCTAAGGTTCATCAGCCTGCTGCCTCTGAATAGTAATTTGCATTTAAGAGAAAGGTGAGGAGTGAAGCAGGATGTGGACTGAACGAGCCCTGTGTGATTCATTACCATATGAGTAAGTGGTGCAAAGTGTTGTTTGTATTTATAACTCATATGCAGAAAAATGTCAGATAAATATGTTGGCTTGACCTGTTAAACATGGAAGTCGTTATAGTCGCTCTTGTTTCGATGTTAAATAGTCACCACTCACCTGGTGAGCTTCTGGAACTCCTGGGTTAGGTCACATGTTGCTCAAATGGATTCGGGGAAAAACATTGCCATGGGTTAGCGCCGGTTCTACCCGGTAGCTCTGTTGGTCAGCTGTGTTACAGGAATATTGCAGATCAGGTGTTGCATGTCCAAACAGCCTTTAAATTACGTAGGAGTGCAAGAAACCTTAACAGATTTTTGACTGATGAAGTGTGACTTGGCTAAACAGAATGGACAGTCTTATAATATTTGAGGAAGGGGATACAGAATATTGGAATGGGACAGCATCCATCATGAAAAATTATGTTGGCCCCAGAAGTGACTGGCTGGCTGTGTCTTAAGCATGTTGGCAAGAGGTTTAAATCAGCCTGAGAGTAGTTATTGCAGCACAGCAATGCACAGCAGTGGTTGCTTACAGGGAGCAGGTGTAATTTAGTCAGGCACACTTGTGTTTTAAGGTTTCTCTGGCAGTGGGATCAGAAAGCTTTTCCGGGTATGGTTTGGTGCTGGCAGGCTAACACTTCAATCCTCCACAAAAAAATACGACACTGACTTTGATTACTAGTCTTAGAAGCAGGTAATTTTGAGTGCACTGGAATTGAGGGGTGCTTTGTATAGCTGGAAGACTCTTACACATGTAACTACGTGGCAAATCAACACAGTCATTTTTCACCGCTCAGAAAAGCAGCATAACTTCCTGTCTTTGTTGGCCGTGTCTTGGGGTCGCCAGGCGAACAATGAAGGCCCGGCCATGTCAGGAGGGAAAGGCTCTGAGAATGCACACCTTCAGGATGTGTGTGTGTGTCACTGGCCTCTACCTTAGCAACTCACCTAAATAATTCTCTCATCGCCGCGCTAAGGCCGGCGCAGCTCCCCCGGCGCGGCACGCGGGCACAGGAAGCCACGGCTTCCGTCACCATTGTGCTTTATCCCCTGGCCACGGGCACGGCCAGGCCTTGTCCCCACCAGAGGTGTTTCAAGAGGGTCTGTGTAGGGGTCACTCCACTGCTGGTGGAGTGGTCCCGTGGTCCCACTTCTCCCCACTGCTGCGGGTGGCAGAGGATGCTGCTCACCCCTCCCAGCTGACACCCAATACTTGGTTGGGGGTTTTTTCAGAGGTAGTTGTGCTCCTGTTGCAACCTGCTTAGTTTTTCCCCTCTTCAGAGCTAAGTATACTGAACTCCTTAAGGCAGGGTAAAGATTTGCTGCTGCACAGGGCTGGGCTTTTATTTTTGGGCTGAGTGACCCTTAAGCTGGAGTGTCAAGTGCTGGGCAAGCAGCCTTGTGAAGGCAATGAGCATTTAGCAGTTCAGCAGTGCGCTTGTTTCAGGGCTTGGTGACTGTAAATCCTTCTGAGCAACTGCAATAAAAAGACAAGAATTCAGTGTGTATATTTGTAGTATTTGAGCGAGTCTCATAAATTAAGGTGATGATTTTTCAGCTGGTGCCCTGTTCCATGTGGATCTCAGCAGTCTGGTTGCAGTCTCCTCTCGTTTTGCCCATGGGGCTTTAAGGAAGCCTCTTATGAGGTTTGGGGTTTTTTGGTATGACATGCTCAGTAGGGCTGAAGCTGCCAGTTCTTCTTGTCAGATGAGCAATATTTCATAAAAGGGAAGTTGCAAAAGCTTTGTAACGAGTGCAATTAGGCTTCATATTTTTATTCTTCTGTTTTTGACAGTTATCTGTCAAAAAACAGTTATCTGTCAAAGAAACTTCTGATTGAGGCCTGTATTGCTTGCTGAGTCACTAGTGAATTTTAGATGATTTTAAGATCACTTCCTTCAGTCCTAGTGATTTCTGATTTCTTTTTTTAAAATCTTTAATCTCTTGAATAGTTATTTATGCTCAGGCAGCCTAAAGAACAGCTTTTAGGAAGCTGAATTTCAGAAGTGTGTGAATTTTTTGGGTGGTTTTCTGACGTTCAGCAGTGTCTCTTTGCAGGCTGCAGTGCCTGTCTCTGCTACTGCCCTTAGAGGTGACTCGACTGGGCTCTGCCAAGTGCTTGGGCTGGGCAAAGACCAAAGTCAGCCAGGCCAAGCCTGTTGTGGTTTAGTCAGCACAGAGACAGAAATGTAAAGTTAGCGTTGCTGCTTGCAGGCTGTGTGAGAAATCAAGGTATTTATAGCATAGAGCAGAGTCCAAGAGTCTCAGAGAGTGTGGTTTGACAAACTCTGAGTTCAGCAGTCACGCCCGTGCTTCTGAGGAAGAGGCCCACAATAAATCTGACGCCCCTCTGTGTTTGTCTGAACGTCTGGCCTGTGTTTCTATTTTTCCATGGCCTAAAGGTTCACAGCTTGAGTAGGTGCGGGTGGCAGTGGGGCTGTTCTGGGTGTCCTTGCCCTGTGCCGTGCTGGGGGGCACCCGCTGTCCCTGAGCTGGCCTTTGGCACAGGAAAACCTGTGTGCAGCAGGCCCTGTTTGGCTCCCACACTCCCTGCAGGATTTGTTGGGTGTTGGGGTTGCTGCCAGACTTTGGTTTGACTTTGGGAACATCATACCCAGTGAGGTGTGGACTCATCCCTGCCCTGATGGATTTACTTCCCCTGAACCCTCGGGCTCATCACCAATGCCACCTACAGAGTATTAAAAAAAAAAAATCATTCTGGGTTAAGTAATTCCATCCACCAAAGCGTGCTAGAAATGGGATTATGAAGGCCACAGGTTGACCATTTGATGGCTGGCCTGACTACAGCATGATATATTTCTGTTGAGCTGGAGAGCACCCTCCAAAGACTCGTGGGTAGCCTCACATACTGAAGCCTTTTCTTTCTCCTTGCATATTTCCTGTCCCCCATTCTCTCATTTTAGCCATGGGCTCGAAAACCCTTCAGGGAAGGATGGCCTGTTTCTTACAAACCCTCCTTTGTCCAGCACAAATGAGCTGGTGTTTGGTCAGGAACCACGGTGAAAATAACTGTGTAATCATCTAAATGGCACCCAGACATCCTTGAGAACGTGCTTGGAAATATTCTTTAGTGCTTGATGCAGCCCTTAAGGTACAGCAGCCTTCTGACAGAGAAGTTGGGGTCACTAGGGAGCCAAGAGCAGGTTCTGACATGATTTGATGGGGAGTTATTCCTTTATTCCATGAGGACGCTTAGGCAGTGAAACAGGAGCCTGCAGAGGCTGTGGGGCCACCAAACTCAGAGGTTTGCAAGAGCCATCTGGACCAAGCCCTGAGCAATGTGATCTGAATGTGATGCTGACCCTGCTTTGGGCAGGAGAGTGGACTGGAGACCTGATGAGGTCCTTTCCAACCTGAACAGTTCTGTAATTATTTGTTTCGGTGTGATGGAAAAGGGTTGCTTTAAAATATGGGTGTTCAGGACGGAGTAACACTTGATGACTTCTTACAAAGGTACCAGTGCTAACCACAGGTTTTTAGCTTAAAGTTCAAGAACCCAGGATACTGTTTCTGTTGTTTGTATTCAAAGATACTTAAGGCTGACGTGGTCATGGAAAGAAAAAGTTCATAAATAAACAATGTGCTTGTTCCAAGATGTAAGCCATTGTTAGTCAAAGCTGCTGAGTGAAAATGTGTTTTTATTCTTACAAGGTTTGCAGGTTGGCTTTAAATGGGCAGTTGGAAGGCTGCAAAGATGAAACAGAATAGAGGTGCCCTATGGATTGGCACTGAAACCAGAATTACACCCTAAGAAATGACGCACAAAACGTGTGATTTTGCACAAAGTAAAATCCGTTTAACTTCCTGCAGTTGGTATCTGTAATTTAGAAACGTGGTGAGACTCATTCTCCAGAAGGCCTGAGAAAAACTAAATTCCTATTTTTCAAGTTGCTTCATTTCATATTATATTGTGCTTACTTTCACGAGAAGATACAATTCTGCAACATAGCTAGCGAGTGTGTAATCCCTTTGGCCCTTATCATACGAGGAAAACAAGGGGAAATATGTATAATTTGAATTACATGAGAATTTACATATACATATTTACATATAAGCACCTATTTCTCATGTGAAAGCTCAGCTGGTTATTGAAATTCATGAGGATGACAGCCACGATCATGTTAACATCCAAATAATCTTGTTTCTCCCTTTTTCTGTCAGGAGGCAAGTTGGGGATACACAGCCTGTACTGTTTGGTGTGTTTTGCTTATGGAGACTTTAGGGCCCTTTGTTTTCCATAGGGAAATAACCAGTTTGTGCTGGTGTTATTCCTCACCTCTATCAGGTGGGATTTATTCTTAAATGAACAGAAGGGATCACACCAAGTTGATGGTATCGGGCTTGTTTCCAGAGCTGTGATTTCATGCCTTTAGCACACATTTCAGGGCGTGTTTGGATAGTGGGTGTCATGAGCAATTTCAAACACTGCAGCTGGATCCTGGCACTGCCTGCCAGGGATTCCACCCAGGCTTTGCCCAGCAGCACCAGGGCTGGGGCTCTCTTTCCTTGGACAGACTGCTTCAGGTTGGGAAGTGTTGCAAACACATTTGGGGATTTGTGCCTGTGCCTGGAGCCTGCTGTCACCTGGCTCTGTAAGTAGCAGGTGATGAGAAGGGATGGTTTTGGAGGCAGGTGCAGAGGGTCTGCTCCTGCTATGAGTTTCTGTCCATGGCAGAGCCACTTACCTCAAAATTCAGGCCGAGAGCTCAAGGGAGCTTGCAGCTCTGTGCCAAACCAGCCCTTTGCTCTTTGCCATTGGCTTTTCTTTAATTCTCTGAGAAGGCTTGTTTTCTTGTTACAAGTACTTCTTTAGGCTTCCCAGAATCACAGAACATTTGGGGTTGGATGGGACCTGTGAAGTCCCAGTCCAGTCCTCTGGGTCACCTAGAGCAGTGACACTGAAACATATCCAGCTGGGTTTGGGATGCCCCCAGAGAGGGAGACTCCACGCCCTCCCTGGGCAGCTGTTCCAGTGCTCTGCCCCCCTCAGTGAACAGAAGCTCTCCCTCATGCTGAGGTGGTTTAATTTATGGCTCCTTGTCCTGCCACTGGGCACCGCTAAGAAGAGTCTGGCACCACCCTTCTTGGTGCTTGCCTTTGGGATATTTGTATGGATTGATGAGATCCGCTCTTGGTCTTCTCCAGTCTGAGGTTTTAAAGGTCTACATCATCACAAGGCTCCTGGTTCTCTACATCAGCTCATGCTTGATTTTCATCAGCCCTTTTTTGCTAACTGCAAGTTTTAACCATCCTACTCCTTTTTTTTTTTACTTTTTTTCTTATGATGTGTTTGTGTTTATGAAGGCTATGACCCTTTTCCCTGGACTTGAGTGGTGAATGCACTTACAGAAGGGGGAAAAAAAGGACACCTTTCTTTTTTTTTGGTGGTTTTCCATCTGTTTAGAAGTGTTACTGAAAACACTGTTTTTTTGATTTCTCTGTGTGCTTGACCTTGATGTTATGGCATTTTTTCCTGTCAGTTTAGATGCTGTACTTCCAGTAAAAGGTTTCAGAAGAGAGGAGTTGGGTGTGACACCAGGGTGACTGGCTGTGAGCGGTGCCTTTGGCTCCCTTCTGAGCTGTTCCGAATTCCTCTGGGCGAGCTGCTCACAGCTGTACTGTACCAAGCCTGAGCTAATTTTGCTTTTTTCCCCCTATAAGACCTACTGGCTTTGCCTGGGATTTAAAGCAGAATATTAAAAATGTTACTCTGTAGCATGTTCCCTCACTTCCAACTGGGCTGAAGTGAGGAAGCACTATAGATCTCTCCAGAGCTCCGTTTTTGGCAGAATTCCACTCCAGTGAGGTTTGGACTGGAATATGGAATTTTGGAGATTTATGATGGAGCTAGTGCATTTTCTCTCCATAATTTCAGCTTCAGTTGTGCATACTGCACTCCAGTGTTTACCCAAATCCTGTGCCCAGGTGTGTGTGCACAGTGTCAGTGGTTAGGAAAAATGGCACATAATGTGTTTGGTGTTGGTCAAATTAATTCATCAATTAAAAAACCAACCCACGCTGCAGGGGAGGAAAAAAAAAAAAACCAAAAACACCACCCCAAAACAAAAAGAGCAAAAGCTTCCTTTCTTAAATAAATCTCCCTGCTTCCTCTCCAGGCACACAAATAATAATTAAAGAGCTCTTTTAAACACAAGTGCTCAGGGAGGGTAGTGCCTGCACGGGGGTGTTTTACCTGACTGTTAAGATAACGAGTTAGGGAAGGCAGGGCCATTACCTGCAATAGGGAATTAACTCCTACAGATGTGTTTACAGCCTTGCCGAGTCAAGCCTCCCCATTCCCTGCCCTGCTTCCAGAGTGTGATCCCCCTTGGGTTGCCCAGCTTTCATCTCATCCCATCCCTGTGTTCCCGTTCCCAGGCTGAAGCCAGACTCGCGGCGAAGCGAGCGGCGCGGGCGGAGGCGCGGGAGATCCGGATGAAGGAGCTGGAGAGGCAGCAGAAGGAGGTAAGGCCGAGGCTTTGGGGGGTGCCTGGGTTGTATCCGGGGAGGAAGGTGTTCAGAGACCCTGAAACAGAGGGCTCATCTGTATTTTGTTGAAATAATCTGCGTGGAACCGATGTTGATCATAGAAAAACCTGGAAAAAACCCGGATGGTGCAAGAATTTTATCTCGGTGAAGCCAGCGTAATTATTCACAGAAAACCATGGTGGTTAGTAATTCTTGTTTAATGTTAAACTTTGAAGTGTGCAGCTTCTTTGTGTGCCTGTTGGAGCTGGTGGATTCTTATCGCTTCATTAGGAATCCAGTGAATATGGAAGATTCCTGGCCTTTGTATAACTCCACTGTGAAGTTGTTCTGCTTCCTGCTGTGAAGCTGGTGCCATACCCTCCCCAAATTTGTAAAAAGGATGGGTTACTGTTGGCAGGAACGAGGGTAAAAGCTGCACTTGGCAAAGCATTACCTGGTGACCTGAACCAGAAGTGCTCAAAACTTGTGCTTGGTGATGTGCACTCAGTGAAACAGCAGAGTAGCTGCAAGGAGGGACAACAGTAATCACAATTTAGTTTCTTCAGTAGATTTTTGAAGGAGAAGGAAGAAGTAGGGAGTCTGGGGGCAGGGTTTGGGAATACACAGTAAGAATAAATGTGGGGCAGGAAAAAGGGGAAATGGCTTCACACTTACAGAGGGCAGAGTTGGATTGGATATTAGGAAAAACATCTTCCCTGTGAGGGTGGGCAGGCCCTGGCACAGGGTGCCCAGAGAAGCTGTGGCTGCCCCTGGATCCCTGGAAGTGTCTCAGACCAGGATGGACACTGGGGCTTGGAGCAGCCTGGGACAGTGGAAGGTGTCCCTGCCCGTGGCAGGGGGTGGAACTGGATGGTCTTAAGGTCCCTTCTAACCCAGGCCATTCTGCAATTCAGTGGTTCTGCATTTGCCGTAGGGTGCAGAGCAGGATCTGGTTGAGCTTTGGAGCAGTGAATCAGGAGATGACAGCAGGATGTGGATCAGGATGTGACAGCAGAGCAGTGCCAGTGCAGGCTGCAGCAGCCAGCCTACAGAGAAGCTCCTGGGCAGGTTGCCCACGCTCAGCTCGTGGTGAGGCAGGTCTGGATGCGTCTCGGCCCCCTTGCTGCAAACACAGAGCTTGAGGAAGGTGGGAGCCTTTTCCTGCTGCAGTTGCTGCTTTCTGAAGGGTGTTTCTTGCAACCTGGCCCGCACTGGGAAGTGCTGTCCCTGCCGAGCTGCTGTGCTGGCATCCGGGGCGGGGGGACTTGGGAGCAGCCGTGGGAGGGCTGTGCTAAACAGGCACCACGTGTTTTGTTTGGGCAGCAGAGTAAATAGGGGTGTCCTAGCAGCTGACACCATCTAATTTACAGGTGACTTAATGGAGCTGATGACCCCTTTGCAGATTAAAAGCTGATGCTGTGAAGGATATCTTAGTAAACTGAAATTTAGGTGTGAAAACTAAAGCTCCTGCAATTAAGAGCTTGTCATCTGAAAACCTTTGAAAACTTCGTATACAGATGTCCCTCTGACATACCATCATCATTGAAAGCTCTGCCAGATATCCATCACAATGGGCTTTGTAACTCACTGGCATAAATGACACATTTATTTAATATTTTGCATGCTTGGGCATTCTTTAACTTTTTGAAGCAGTTAATCTTAGCCCCCAGATGCCAGCTACAGATATTAAGGATGGCTGCAGGAAGTTTTTCATTGCCACTAGTGTCTTGCAGGTATAACAAAACATAGATGCAGAAAATCCCAAGCAGTGATCAACACAAGATATATGGCACCTACCCCCTCCTTGGAGGGGAACCTGCTGTGACATTGGGGTTTGTACACCTGGTTCTCTGCCATCTTCATTTCTCTTAGCAAACTTTTCAGAAACATAAAGAGCGCTTTTCCACTGCTGCCACATTAAATAACCAGAAGTTAAAGCACTTGCTTTACTACTTCAGAAGGCTTTTTAGAGCCCTAACTCCCTTCTGGGAGTTAAGAAGCAATAAATGAATTTATTGCGTGTGCGTGTAGCTTTTCATGCTTTAAGCTGTGTGCATGCCCTGGCAGGCTTCTTGTGGAGCATGGATTACTTGAAAATATATTTACACTGCTGGTCTGAGTTAAAAGTTTCCAGGTGCTGCCATTACAGGCTATAACTATGGCAGCCAAAGAGGGTGTTTTAATGATTAGGATTTGGAAACTGGCTCCTCTCCTGCCCACCACCTCATATTTATGACATTTCTCAATCTTGCACTTCATTTTAAAGTAATTGGGTGACTTTTGCATGGGGAGTCTATGCATACAATTGAGAAACTGTGCAGCAAGAATAAATGGGCTTTTGGCAGAGAACACCCAGTTGCAGGGTGAGATGTGGGAAAGTTCCTGTGGCAGACTGCACTGCGTGGGGCAGGATTGCAGGTGTGCTCCAGAGGCAGAATCTTCTCATCACCTGGCACCACAAAGAAGGGTAACTGAGCCAGTGGTTTGGGTTTTTTGGTTTGGTTTCTTTGTTGGTTTTTTTTTTTCCTCCAGGGAGGGGCAGCTAAGGAGAAGATGAGAACCAGTTTCATAGGAAAATATAACCTGGGTACATGAAAAGTGTTTTCTGAATCTGAAGAGAAAAGCAAGCACAAGAATCGTGACCTGATCACAGAATCCCCAAAAGTGTTGACTTGAAAGGGCCTAAAAACTCTGCTTGTTCCCCCCCCTGCTATGGGCAGGGACACCTTCCACTAGCCCAGCTTGCTCCAAGCCCTGTCCAGCCTGGCCTTGGGTACTTCCAGGGATCCAGGGGCAGCCACAGCTTCTGTGGGCACCCTGTGCCAGGGCCTCAGCACCCTCACAGGGAGGAATTCCTTCCCAGTATCCAATGTCAACCTGCCCTCTGGCAGTGGGAAGCCATTCCCCCTTGTCCTGTCACTCCAGTCCCTTGTAAATAGTCTTGCACCATTTTTCCTGTTGGATGGGGCGCCTGTTGGAACATTCCCAATTCTCCCAGCCTTTCCTCACAGCAGAGCTGCCCCATCCCTCTGATCCTAGTGCCTCCTCTGGTCTCTCTCCAGCAGTTCCAGGTCCTTCCTGTGCTGGGCCCCAGGGCTGGAGGCAGCTCTGCAGGTGGGGTCTCACCTGAGCAGGGCAAGAGGCAGAATTCCCCCCTTTCCTGCTGCCCACACTGTGGGATCAGCCCAGGACATGGGGAGTTCCTCTGAAGATAAGGATATTGATCACTCTTGAATCACAGAGATGTGATTTATACATTTTATTAGATTTATACATTTATTAGAGAATGTGTTCTTGGTGATGAGGCTTTAGGAAAGGCACAGGTCTAACAAGTGTAACAGCTTGAATGCTTGTGACTTTTCAGCCAGAGCTGCTTTGTTGTTACCCACCAAAGATGTAAATAATTAACCTGGAAGTCTGGTTAAATTCTCTGGTTTGCTTCCACACATCAGTGAGTGCAGGACAGTTCTCGTTGCCAGGGCTTGTTCTGAGCTGGAAGGACAATTAAAATACATGGCATTTCCTTCCTATTTCCTTCCTTCCTACCTTCTTTCCTTCCTTCCCTCCCTCCCACCATTGGTGGGAGTCAGAGCAGTGATAGGTCCTGGTTTACCATACCAGGCTGCCGTGCTTTTGAAAGATTTGGTTTCCAGCTGCAGAGTCTGAGGCCAGTCCCCTTTGGCTTGTACTGTCAAGATGTGCCTGGTTCTGAGACAAATTCCTGTGTGCACTCAGGTATTTATTGTTAATTCATGCAGAAGAGCAAGCCAAGAGTGGGCAGCCCAGTTTTTCTGAGTGACAATTTGTTAATTCTCGTGGGGCTACAAGGTAAAATTGGAAGAAGAATTTTTTTTCCTGTGCATTTTTTTTTTCTCTCTGAAGCTTGACCTGAAATACATGAATGCCATTTTTTCCCAAGCAATATTTAACAGTAACAGTTTCGAGACACGTAAAAGCTGCAGCAGTAGGGCTAATTGTAGAGAATGCTTTCTGTAGGAGTGCCTTCTGTGTCTTCTGCTGGCAAGGCTTTAAATGTCTCTTCAAGGGCTGACACTTGGAGACCACAGTGGAAGCTGATATTAGTGCCTGAAGTGAAAAGAGACTGATCTCCTCCCACTCCTTAATCGGTGGGATGAGATTCTTCCCTGCCAGTTCACACACTAGATGAACCTGTACTTCTAGTTCAAGGCAAGCACACTGTGCTGGTCTCCTGGCTTCATTTGCAGCCCTTGCTTTAAGGGCACAGCATGAAACTTGCCTTGGCTGTTTTGTAAATTCCTTCCTTACCTCATTTGCACATACTTTTCCCCCTTTGGATTTGTATGTCTTTGGAATAAAATATGCTACTGACGCTTTCTAATAAAAAAAAAGAAAAAAAGGGAAAAAGCACATTCTCGAATGGGGAGGGGTGAGACTGACTATGCAACTTGGTGCTTACATAAGCAGGGAAGAAATGAAGGAGGTTTGTGGTGGTTAGTCTGTGTCTTATACACTCAGTGTGAAGATGCCCAGGAAAATTTGGAGAGGGATGATGTGGATGGTGTTTTTTAGCAGACTGTTCTTCTGCCACCACCTAACCATGCAACACTGGCTTGTTCCGTCCTAAAGCTACTTCTATGAAAAACTTTATTTTTGTGGGCAACCTCCTTTGATGAGGAAATCAGGAAAGCTGTCTGCTGTTAATACTGTGGACGAAACACATTTGGGTTTTTTAGTCATACCTTAATACAGGAAACTGCTGTTGAAAGCATTTGACTGCTTAGATGTTCATTGAGTGTTTTGGTGGGAGAGGACACGTCTGCAACAGAGGTGATTGTTTAAAAGTGTATGTTTTCTCTTGTACCACACTTTCTAAAGAGGACAGTGTCATCACAGAATCCTAAAGTGGCCTGGGGTGGAAAAAATCCTAAAAATGCCCTAATTCCAACCTCCCTGCCGTGGAGAGGGACACTTTTCCCTCGTGCACTGCTGAGGGATCAGTCACTTTGGCGCAGAGCTGTTATAATGCCTGAGGGCTAATGGGCTCCTCCAAAACTCCAGGTTTTATAAAAAGCTGGAATAGCTAGATGATGCCCTTGGCTTTATTCCTGAGGCTTCCCCACCTCCCTGCACGGTGCCTGGCCCGAACAAGGGCCCCGTTGTTATCTTGTCCATTGGCAGTCTGGGTCCTGGGCACAAGGCCCCTTGCGTGCCTTGCCTTGGACTCAGCAGGGAATACCTGCTGTGCCAAGCCTGGAGCACTGGGCTTTGGAAAACAAGGCTTCCACGGGGCTGCCTCGAGGCGTGGGGGGGAAAAACCAGCACGGAAAAGTTAAAGCTTTGGGGTTAATCGGCTGTGGGGTAATTGCCGCGTTGGAACCTGCGGTGCTTGGCTCCTGTGCACTCTGAGTGTGCCGTGGAGAAGCCAGAGATTGGAATTGTGTGCAGCCTTGTGGGAGGGCTCAGTTCATTTTCCTCTTCATGGCTTTCTTAGGGAAAGGGAAGTGGGGTGGTTACTTGTGTGGGAATGCTGGTTTTTAAGTGGGTCCTAATTTTCCCTCCTGCGCTTGCTGGAATGGGAGTTCAAGCTGCTGAGGCATTAATCTGGGTTGTGCAGTTGTCCTTCGTGAAGGGGAACCTGATCAGGAGGGCAGGGATTGAGAGACGTAAGCTTTACTTCCCAGCACTGGGCTCAGGATTCCCATGAGGTATTCCTGAGAGCAGTGAATGGCAGGGATCCTCCAGACACCCCAAAATCTGGGAGACTTGACTACCTGGCCACCTGAGGATTGTGCAGCCAGCCAGGTGTTTTCGAACGAGAAGGGTTCTTTGGGGTTATTTTTTTTTTGAACCCAGAAATGTTTCTGGTTTCAAGAAAGATACGAGAAGAAACGTGTTTTCTGTTTCCACATGGATTCACCAAGCTCATCAGCCGAGGGCAGTTCTCCAAGAACACAAAATTCAGGGGCAGTAGAGTGGCTGTAAAGGTTTTGTGTATTGTCAAAGTTCTCCAAGACTACGGAACAAAGGTGTCAGCAGTGCGTTTGTTAAAGCCTGAAAACGGTGTGAGCTCCACAGAAACATTAAAAATTGACACCGCAACCTGCAGGGATCCTGTCAGGACAGCAATATATGTGCAAGGAATTTTCCAGGAATTTTCACACACTGGCACTGTGCTGTGCACAGGTGGAAGGTGTATGGGGGTGGTGCTTTCGTAACTGTGCTTCATCCCTCAAGGACAAATTCTCTCCTTCAAAGAGGAACAGTTGGTCTGTAGTTAATGCTGTTAGCTTTTACTGTGCTGGTAGGTACACGACTCTTCCTGGGTGAATATTTGGGCATCCATTCCTGTTGTGGAGGGAGGCTGGAAAAATGAGAGGTCCTGGCTCACAGCTGAGCTGGGCTCTGGCCTGGTGCAAAGCCTGGGGATAAAATGTCCCACGTGCATCCCAGAGCCTGGTGGGAATGGGAACAGGAACGCTGTGTTCTGGCTGGGCGCGTGGAGGAGGCAAGGATGTAAACACTGCTTTTTGTCCTACCTGAATCCACAGGGCTTCCCTGTGCTCTTCTCTGTATCCATGTTCTGCTGTATTTTCTCTATAAATGCTGTTTTTTCCCTCTAGAGCGAGCTGTGGAGCGTTGCGTTGCTATGTATCCATCATTCACGCTAGCTTTGTTCCTTGTTTCTTTCCTCTCCCTTTCCCCCCAGATCTATCAGGTCCAGAAGGTAGGGCTTGCTCGCTTTCAATCTGGTTTGTTTGCATGCCTTCCCACTTTGTGAGTCTTGCTACAGTTTCAGAACCACTGAGCCATTTAGGTTGCAAAAAACCTCCAAGATCCGCCAGTCCAACCTCGGAAATCGTCTAAAGAATGGGAGGTGCCCAGCAGGCTGTAAATTTCCGTGTAATTGTGCCCTTCCCTCCCATAATCTTGTGGGGTGGACAGTCAAGGGGAGTGGGGGAAGATGACCCGTGTAAGATGTCCGGTCAGGCACTTCATGGGATTTTTTTCCTACCGCCTGTTTGGCAAACAATAAGGAATAACAGGAAAGTGGCTTGGCCAAAGCAGGGTCAGAGGAGGGTGCGGTGGCTCCCCGCGTCACCGAGGACCTCTGTGTCATCTCTGTTCGTGTGCTGAAGGCCGAGAAAATCACCACAAATATTTCAGGCTGGGCAAGCATTTAACAGGTGCCAGCAGGAAGAACGACTTTCAGATGACTTTAACTGCACAAAGTCACTGAAGGAGATCGGGGTTGCTGTGTTTGAATTCATAATCCTTGGGTAAATAAACCGTATGGCCTTCCTTCCAACAGCACCCAAGCATTAAAATTGTTTTATATTGTTTAATCATCTCTCATCTCAGTTTAAAGTCATGGTCTCTTCCCACCTCCCAGTTTCCTTTCCATGATGATGGCAAAGAGGTTGATAACAGTAGCTCTAACTGAGGTCACTTGCTATGTAGCAACAGAGATTTTGGGGTTTGTGTCATGATATCTGGCTGTTCTACACTTTCAGCATGTGAACTGTGTGGCGCCTAGAAACAGAATTAGCTTCCAGGAATATTTACAGGGAGGGAGAAGGCACATTTTCCTTCAAGCCTGCCATTTTCTACCTTTTTGAATATTTCTCTTTTTTTCCCTGAGATATTTTTATTGCTTGCTGAGTGATGAATGTCTCCCTAAACCACAGTGTGCTTGGTTTTGTTCTGGCACTCCAGCTGCCCTAACTGCATGTTTCAAAGCCTGACCCAGCCCTGCATGTGCTTCTTGGGAGGGCTGTTCTCCTCTCTGAGTGTGTATGTGTATGAAGAGAGCTGCTCAAATCATGAGCTCTGGTGTTTAATCCTGACCCCATCAATTTGGCAACAAATCTCTCTCACTCCTGGTTTTATTTCTGGAGTTGACTGCTCACTGAGTGACTCAATGTCTGCCCATGGATCGACAGGCACGTTATTAATCCTCTTTATGAGAACTAATTTAACCTTCTGGTGCAAAAGCAGCCCCGTGGGAGCCCAGGAGGTTGTTTACTGTTGGTGGCCTGACATGGATGAGGAGATAAGTGGGTTATCCTCCCAACATCCCATGGCGAGTTTGCGAGTCCGGCAGTTTCGCTGGCACTCAGGGAGCAAATCGCATCTGGAATTCTCTCTCAATGGTATTAACATCATTAATTATTTAAGTGTGATATCACTTTTCAAGGTAGAAAGGAACCTGAGTCCAGCAAGGGCCTCTGACTGAAACCTAAATAAATGGAAAAGCACTACTTCCTCCTTTAACCCATTGAAAGCAGGCCCCTGGGGGCAGAGCAGAAGAGTCAGTGTAGGGAGAGAACTGAGAAAAGTGGCTGTGAGCGGTCAAGATACTTGAGAGTCAAGAGCTGCCAGTTCAGTCCAGTATGACATGTGCTCTTTAAAAGATTATAAATTAAAAATAGTCTCTGGGCAGTCTCATTCATTAAGATTTTTCTTCGGGGGATGTTAAGCACGTAGCTGAGTAGTTTGAAATGGAGATGGAAAAGCCTGTAAGTGGAACTTAAACTGTGGCATGGAAAGTCTTGTAAGGGCTGTTTCCTTATCTGCCTTTTGCATGGCTGAATTCATAAGCCAGTGTCAGACAGTGAGGAGAACAGAGAGCATGAAAAGGAAGCAGCAAACCCTAAAAAAATTACAAGTGTGTTTATGGATCCTTCCTATGTGTGAAAAAGGATTCTCCATTTTAATAGTGTGCTTCAGTTTTTTAAATTGATGTGTTAGAAAATGTTCTCAGTCTGTTAATGGCTAAAAAGCCTCTAATAAGGCTTTACCTGACCTGCTTTACTACAAAGCATATAATCTGTATGTTCTCATTGTGTACACAGCTCTGGGAGTTCATGGAATTTTCAGGGGTCATTCTCAGGCTGAGATGTGCATAGCAGTTAATTTTATAATTAACCAAGCTGGCGCATGGGTTATGAATCTGAAGTGGGAATAAAGTAATACAGAACTGAAGAATGTGCAGCTGTTTGTTTTGGTTTACCAATAAATACTGAATCAGGTTTTAAGGGTGAAAGTAAAATTACATTAATACCATTGAGCGAGTGCTAAAACCAGAGTGCAATACAGAACAGGTTTCTGATTTTTTCAAAATAATTTCCTAAGGTTTTGGCTGTTGATACTCCTGCCTCCTCAAGCCTGTAAGAAGACTTTAAAATACATATTATTCTTCCTTAATTAAGCAGGATTTCCTTTAGGCCAGTGATTTTAATTCACACAGGAATCATTTTAATGGACGCCGTTAAAAACGCCAAATTCCTGAGACAAGATTTGACAGGCTTGTCTGGGGAGGAAGAAGAGTCCCATTAAACCTGTGGATCTTTGAACACCTTGCTGCCTGGAGGAAATTCAAGTTCCTTGGGAAGTTCTCAGTGTTGTCTTTGCCTGCACTGGTGGATCTTGTCCTCCTGTTCCTTGTTGGTGCTGCCAGTGCTGTCAGATGGGTCAAATGTAGGCAAAAAGCCTGGTGCTCTGACAGGAGCTCTGTGGAGCTCTAATCCAGCAAATCAGGGTGCCCAGAGATGAGTTGTATCCAACTTGTCTGCCCACTTTGACAAACTTTTACGGGAAACATGATTTGACAGCGATTTTCATCCTGGAAGTGTCCTGGCGCTCGCCTCCCTTGTAATGAGTCTTGACTTAACTGGGTCAGGAATTCAAGACTCATTACTCTCCTTGCTCCTGTCCCCCAGCACAGGGGCTTTTGGAGTGCTGAGGGAGAAGAAGCTGCTGAGCACCCTGGTCATCCCCAAACTCCCCTTTCCCTTTCCAGGCAGCTTTTCCCAGGCACTTGCTGCGGAGCCACGCGGCACAGCTCTCCCCGGCACGTTCGTGTGGAGCTGTGTGGCTTGGCCACGGCCTGGCAATGCATGTCTAAATGTTCTCTGTTTGCTTTTCTCATTTAAATTCTGGTTTTTTTTCCCCTTTTCTGTCTGTAGAAATATTATGGGCTGGATACTAAGTGGGGAGACATCGAGCAATGGATGGTAGGACTTGATCAACGTAGCTCAACAACTTTTGCGTGTTGAAGTTCTGTGTAGTTCATAGAGTTTGAGATGCCTCAAAGTAGGTATTTTCATGCATTGGGAGTGTGAGTTCCGCTCCAGGCAATCCCACAGTCTTGCTTTTCCAGCTGAAATGCGAGTTTTGATCAGCTTCAGACTGGCAAGGACTGGGTTAGAGCCATCTCTTTTTAAAGACCCATGTCCACGCTACCACTGGAAGATTAGGTTAGAATAAAAACCTGTTAAAGGCCCTTGGGATACAGGGAGTATTTGTGTTCATTTTACTTTTTGTGGGTTTCATCACCATTTGGGTCTTCTTAAATCTGCCTTCAGGTAAATCATGTTTCATTTCCCTTAGCACTTACTGGCCCAGGGGAATCCCTCAGAGAAATTATTACTGCTATGGTGGCAATCCTTGCTTTTTTTCCCAGTAATACAATGTCCTGAGTTTTAGAATTTGCTAAAACCAGTGAATACCAGCTACAGACTTGGCCACTAGCAACATCTGACTGTTTTGACACCCATGATATGAGATGAAAAAGTTGCTAATGGGCTGGAAGTCACTGGCTTCAAATGTTTTTTAACCTTAAGTTTATGAAACCAGTTACCAGCAATGCCAGATGAAAAGCTGTGGCCTTGCTCTGCAAAGCTGAGTAGTGCACACTGGAAAAGGCAAAACTGAACACCTTCCGGTGTGGAAGGTAACTTCCCAAACTCCCCAGATTTCTTGGTCTTTGATAACTAATCAGTAAACACTGATTTGCATGGATCACCCACCCACCCCAGACTCACACTGAGTCTCCTCAAATCCTTGCTGGGTGAGCATGACTCCACCTTACTGGCAGTTCCCTTGCTTGGGAATCAGCTCACCCGTGCGAATCTGTTGACTACAATGTTGAAACCTTTTTTTTTCTCTTTTTTGCTGTTTTCCAAATTCAGTGGCAAATCAGTTTGCTAAAACCAGCCTGTTGAAATGTGAAACATCGGGTGGCATTTCCAGTGTCGCAGAGGGGAAGAAATTTGGGGTCCCAGAGGAGGGAGGAGGGGTTTTTCTGCTTTGACAGGGTGTCACCTCCTGTTGTTTGGTTTAACTTTACTGGCTCCTAAGCGTGGCTGAGTTCAGTGTGTGTTTCTGGAACGTTCTGTTGCTGTGTCTCTCCTCTCAACACCTCCCTCTGTTTTCTCTCTGCTGCCTCGGTAGGAAGACAGTGAGCGTTATTCCCGTAGAGCCCGAAGAAATGCCTCGGTCAGTACCTACTTTTGCTTTTTCTGTTTAGGCAGACATTTCAGATTAAGCAAACAGACATGTATAAGGCACTTCCTTCTCAAAAGAAAAGAGCCAAAACAAGCTCCCACCGCCCCCAGCAAGTGGAAACCCCAAAGCCACTTCCTGACTTCTCTGCCCTCTCCCCAGTCACTCCAAGGAGCTTTTGCAAATATGCAAGAATAAAAGGGGTGGAAAGTGGGGAAATAACCTCTTTGGAGTGTTTAATGTTCGTTAAAGGGCCAAGAGCATAGGGCAGGGAATACCTGAGCAAGCTCCTCCTTCACCCTACAGTAAAACGCTTGACTGTTTCTTGAGCAGGGTGTGATTTCATTTGCTTTCTGCTTATACTTTCAATGCAGTTCTTTTTTAAAAACATTGAGTTTTTGCACCTTTTCCTTCCTCCTGTCCCATCAAAGCCATTAGCACACACCTCAGTGCCTGTTACTTGTGTTCTTTTCACTGTTTTTTTTTTTGTCTCTACGTTTTCTCTCGCTAGGCTTCGGATGAAGATGAGCGCATGTCAGTGGGTAGCCGTGGAAGCCTGAGGGTTGGTAAACTGTGCAATCTCTGTGTGCATGTCTGTGTATGGGTGTCACTGTCCCCCCTGTGCCCCCCACGCTCCCAGGGGATCGTCCTTGACGTGTTCCATGTTGGGTCTTTGCAAGTACACGTGGATCACTGACTCTCTCCAGTGCGTGCCCTGTGCCGGACCCTCTGTGGTCACTGTTCTTCACTCTGGCAGGAGGGACTTGGCCAAGACATTGGTACCTGCATGCACCTTGTAAGCTCTCCTGGTTCACTCCTGATACTGGACATTTGGGAAGGGGAAGTGCTAGTGGGATCAGTTAATTAAGTGTCTGAGTTTATTAACTCAGAAGTGATCGATCAGTGGAAATAAGTGTTGAGCGCTTTGGAACTGCAGTTTCGTACTCATAAAATAACAGAATAGCCTGAGCTGGAAGGGACCCACTGGGATCATTGATCCAGCTCCTGGCCGTGCACAGACACCCCAACAATCCCACCCTGTGCATCCCTGGCAGCGCTGTCCAAATGCTCCTGGAGCTTTGGCAGCCTCGGGGTCGTGCCCATTCCCTGGGGAGCCTGGGCAGGGCCCAGCACCCTCTGGGGGAAGAACCTTTCCCTGATTTCTAACCCAAAATCCCTCTGACACAGCTCCAGCTTCCCTTAGGTCCTATCACTGGTTACTGGCTTTAAAAATGCTTTAGAAATACTTGAAAATCATCTGCAGGCCTGAGTTTTGTGGAGGGCGGGATTAGTAAAGCACTGAGTACTCACCTGTAGGAAAAGTTCAAACAGTTTTTTCCTCAAAGCATCCAGACAGTATTTTCCCAGATAACACACATTTATATAAACCTTAACTTTGTTATAACACAGAGTCTAGAAGACTCATTAAAAAAAAAAAAAAAATTGAATTGCTGCTGCAGAGCCTGCTCAGGGATCCCACTGTAAAATTGCACAAAATGTGCTTAAAAATATAAAGTGCTGCCTTGTTCCCTTTTTAGTGGAATCCTTATTGCTACATATGTAATGCTGTTAAAACCTTTCTTCCTCAAGTTGACAAACTTGAGTGCTTTTCAGAGCCAGGAGGTGCCTCAAAGCTCCAAAGATTCAGTGCAGAAAAGCCTCTCTGCACAGCTGCACGTGAAAAGCGGTGTTTATTTCACTTAGGGTTAAATGTTGACATATGGAAGTGTTTTCTGGAGGGGGAAAAAAATCTCTAGTTCAGTTGGAATATCAATTCTATCTGTTTAGAAGGTGATGGCAACACAAATGGGTTGTTTATCCCTGGCTGTAATGTGGCACGATGCAAACACAGTGACTCTGTGTTTATAGCACATCTTCATCTGAAGCATCTTCTCTTCTTGGAAATCCACCACTGATTCTTTCTGAGGTGTTTTTGCAACACAATCCTATGGTTTATATAGACTTAAAGAGCAGAAGGCCTGCATTCTGCCTCCTCAGCATCCCCTGGAGAAGCTTTTCTGGCCCTTTTTCCCCAAGCAGTCTCAGGCTGCGATAACCAGCGCTGGTCTGGTGAACAGCAGCCTCCAGCTGCTCCGTGGGATGGCCCCAAATTCCTCTGGGAGGAGGAATTTCTGCAAGGAATGTTCTTCTCTGACAGAAGGATGTGGCTGAGACTTTCCATGCTGGTGTTTCTCAGTGATGTTGCACAGGCCCTGTCCCCGTAAAGCAGCGTTTGGTGGATGCACTGACGTTTTGGCAAGCACAGGAAAAGTTCTGACAGAGCTTCTTTCCCTCGTTCTTGTGTCACTGGGATTGTAGAAGCATGCAAATATTTGCCAGTCTGAACTGAAATTTAACCTTCTGTGTCTTCCAGCTGTTTTATTCACAGTTCATTGATCAAATCACAGAATGGGTTGAGTTGGAAGAGACCTTAAAACTCATCTTGTTTCCACCCCCTGCCATGGGCAGGGACACCTTCCACTATCCCAGGTTGCTCCAAGCCCTGTCCAACCTGGCCTGGCCTCTCACTTCCAGAGAGCAGCCACAGCTTCTCTGGGCAACCTGTGCCAGGGCCTCACCTCCATCACAAGGAAGAATTTCTTCTTAATACCCAATTTAAACCCATTTTTGTCAGTTTGAAGCCATTCTTTCCTTTCCTGTCACTCCAGGCCCTTGTGAACAGCCTCTCTGATCACTTTCCCAGCGTGGATTTGCAGGAGATGCTTTTAGTAATTTGACCACATCTCTGGCTAATCTGTGAAGGTTTGGCTCTTGCTGCATCTGTCTTCAAAATAACAAAACCAAATGCCCTATAAATTTTGACCAACCTTAAAAAAATTACCTGAGTTCTAATGTCCAGTTTGGCTTTGGAGCTATTTTAGCCTGAAGACAGCATCAAAAACAGTTCTCACGTGTCCACGAAAGGTTTATAAAATGACTTGGAGAATTCTGAATGGTGCTGTCTTTTCAGATATTTGAAGGCTCTCCTACCATCATTGCAGGATGCCATTCCTGGAAAATTCATCTTCCATCTTTGGCACTCAGGCCCCTTGCGCTGTGAAGGGGTGGTGGTGCCAGGGCTTCACTTTTGTAGCTGTGCTTCTCTTCTGTACAGGAAGTTTTCACTGAAATGAGCCAATATCAGACATTCACTTCTCCCTAGGGCGTCACCACCTCACTGCTCTGCCTGGGTTTCACTCCAGACTTTTCTCCTGGAATATTTTTGAAGTGGGTGTCTGGGCTGCAGGCCCAGAGATGTGCTGAGGTAGCTTTTGAGGAGTTTCTGGATGCCTCTGGCAGAGCAGGCAGCACTGCACACTGCAGAACTTCCAGAGACATTCATTAGAGCAGGCCAGCAGATTGACTGAAGCTCCACAGCTGTGACTGTGCTGCAAACAGGGTCCAGGGAGTCCTGGCTTGGCTGTGTCTGTGGCTTCTTCAGCAGCTTCTCCTGATGATCCTGAACCCACCAACACCTCCTGCCACTCCTGTTTCAGGAGTTCTGCAAGCTCAATTCTGAATCATGCAGGTTTTCCTAGGGAAGCTCAGTGACATCAGCCTGTGTTTGTTGAGGCTCTCTTCAGTTCCTTTTAGATTTCATTTGTCCTGGTTCTCCCACTTCCCAGCTGGCTGTCTCTAATCCAGTACCATCAGCATGAAATATTGTTGTGTTATCAATCACTCGTGATTAATTCATGCATCCTTGTTTTGTATCCTCCCAACTTCCAAACATGTGCCTTTGTGCAAGAAATCCTGCATTATCCAAGTTCTTCTGTTAGAATTTACATGTCCCTGCCTATTTTTGTGTTTGTTTGTTGTTTGTTTTGCTTTGGGGAGTTCCTTTGATTGACATAACCTCTGTTTTCCTTTGTATTCTGATTTTCCTCTCCTCTCATGCCTTTACAGTCTCATTTGGAATATGCCAGCACCTACCCAGTGGTGAGAAGAGTCTGCAAGCTGCAGAGTGTGTGTGTGTGTGTGTGTGTGTGTGTGTGTGTTCAAAAACTAATCATGAAGAAGAAGCTAACACAGGTTGTGTGCTGAGATCAGGTCGATCTGGAAGGATCCTGAGGCAGTTTGTGGTCTGTGATGTCAGGATGCCACTTTCCTCTCCTCCTGCTCTGACACAGTTCAGATGAGAAGTGACAAATGATTAGAGAGATCTGAGCTAGGCTGAGCTCAGTGGTTACCACAGGCAGAGCAGAATGGCTTGGATTTCCCCTAAAACACTGTCTCTGTTGAAGCCTGTTCACCATTGGACCAGATGTGTCCAGATTTATTTCAGCATGGATCTGGACAGGAGTAAAACTCTCATAAACTCACTGTAAATAGATGTAGCAAAGGTGACAGGACAAACACACTGCCTACCCAAGCTGCAGCTTGTGTTCCCTTCACTTTAGAGGACAAAATCAGGTTAATAATAATGCTAATAATGCTAATCAGATTAATAATAATAGCGAGTATTTGCTCTCGTGAACACTTGAGATAAAGCTGGCTCCTAAAAGAGCAGAAAGAAGCAATGAGGATTAAAGCCTTGTTTAAAAAGATTTCTGCTGCCTTGTGTTGAACTGGAGGCATCCTGGTGTCTGCAGGGAGCAAACTGGGGATGCAGTTCTGTAGATTCTCCTGCTTTTCCCCTCTCCTTCATTCCAGTTAGGAAGGCAGCGCATCTATTTGTGCGTGACCTACATCCCAGAACAGCTCCAACACATTTGGGTTTTGTATTGATACAGTCAGGGTGGACAGCTGGGAGCTCTGTTAATTGACTGGACCCAGCCAGTGTGACTGATTGGAACAGTGGCTGCTAAATTTAACAGCTGCTAAATTTACCGTCATTTTAACAATATTCCCCAATAACTGGGCGTTTGACTCCGAGGGTGGAGTCGCTGCTGAGCCGTGCCCTGCTCGTGTTCCTGCATGGGGATGTGCATGCCTGGCTCCAGAGGGCTGTGCACACACTCACTGATCTTCTCACCCTGCGTTCTTAATCCCACTGCAGGCTGGATTAGAGAGTGAGAGGACCAAAAAGAAGAGCTACTCCAAAGCAGTATGTATTTTTATCTGTCTCAGGGAGGGTTCTGCCCACTCCCACCCAAAGGAGTGTGAGTGTGAGAGGTGCCAGCCCGATGTCAAGGATACGCCATAGCTATCAGCACTTGCTGGGGAATAATGAGCATCAGTTCATCTCCACAATGTGGGATAATCCAAACCCTTGTTTCAATGCTGTACATAAAGAGCATGTGGAAAAGCTCAAAACCTTACTGGAGCTACCTAACTTGAGCTGTAACACGACACAGAAATAGGCAATATTGAGAGAATACCATAGAATCCCAAATAGTTTGGGTTAGAAGGGCCCTTAAAGCCCATCTCATTCCACCCCCTGTCATCGGTGAATCTTATGGGGAGCAATTCCAGGCAGGTAAAGAGGACACAAGTGAGGGCAAAATGGGAGTATTTCTGTGGAGGGAAGGCTCCACATCGCAGCTGGAGGCTAGGTTGGGGTTCTGCTACACTGGAAATGAGCAGAGGATTTTTCCAAGGGCTGGAAGTTGGATTTGGGATTGAGAAAGCCTGAGGGAGCAGCACGAGCCACAGCCTGAGGTAAAAAACATTGCAAACAGAAATGGACACAGTGGCAGTGAAATGGTTTCCTTTGTCTGTGGAAAGTAAGAAGAAAATACAGAGAGAAGCAGGGTCACAGAAGGGAGAACAAGTAAAACTGAGTCATTTTAGCCTCTCTAGTATGCAGTTTTATTTGTTTCAGTTTTCATGAAGGTCAGATGCTTTGCATGTAAACATAGCCTTAGAACAAAGGTCAGCGAGGTCTGATAAAACTTGACCCTGCTCTCCAAGAGCTGCCTGGAGCATTTGCCTTCAAAAATTTGCACTGGAGAGGTTTCTGGAGAGAATGGGTCAGGGGGGCAGGGGAAATGGCCTCGGCTCCGGGACTTCAGGCTGAAATCTGAAAGACACAGGGCAAATGAGGCAAACGCCTTTAGAAGGGCCTGAACTGCAAAGTGATAACCAGTTAACCTGGGCTTGTGGAAAATTCATCATGCCAATTCAGCTGGAGTTCCCAAGCAGGGTAATTATCTAAGTGCATAAAGGATGTTACTGTAAATTGACTGTAAGGCTCTTGGCGTGTCTCTACGCGACACCCAGTGAAACCTCGGGCCAGATCTCGTTCTTGTAAGGGGAATGTACAGTTGGAAAATGACTCTGTTAGAAAGCCAGACAGCTGGGAAGGATCTCAGCTGGTCTGTTCCCATCTAAGACAGCATCATCTGGGTTTAAGGAGGGAAAAGCAGTTCCCTGGGAGCTGGCTGAGTGGAGGGAGTGAAGGCAGTTTCATACAAGGTTAGAGTGAAAATACTGATGATAAACAGGAGACAACTTGTCAAAATGAAGTAACAGTAAAAACAAGTGAGGAATACCACATCTGGGAGAAATGGAGGTGCCATTACAAAGTAATAGGATGGTTCAGATAGGGATCTGAGGTTACATTTAGTCAATATTACCCAGCTGAAAGAGGCAAACAAGTCCTCAGTGTAGCAATAAAAGGGGTGGTGGAGGTAATCGGTCTGCACAGAGCGCTGAGGCTGAGCTGGAGCATTGCCTTCAGCTGCTGGAGATCCATTTTAACCATTCTTCAGGGAAGTGTTTGAGAAATTCAAGAAGCCTGGGGAAAAAAAAAACCCAAACCAAAACAAAAATCACCTGGTAAGAATTGGAAAGAAGCCAAGCTGTGTGAGAAGGCTATAGCAGTATTTCAAATCAGTTCTTGAGTAAAAGAAACTTGGATGTTTACCTTGTGTTTGGGGTGATAATATTGCATTTCAATAGAGAATCTAAGCTTTTCCCAGAAGTAGCTTTCCCAGCTTGGCTCTGAACTGGTTTCTAAGTTAATTAGTTTAATTTTTCATGGAAGCTGCTGTATAGTACATGATAAATATTTCTCTTGGATATTGATTCAGATTGGCTCTAGTGGATTTTCATTTCAGGAACACATTAAAACATGGACTTCAAAACTGAATTTTAATAGAAATTCTGATTAAATTTCCACTAGACCCTCACCCCAAATACACAGAGTGCTTCCTTGTTTTCAGTGTTCAACCAGGGCTCATTGTGAGGTGATACCAGAACAGTGAATTGCTGGGGAAACCTGAGCTTTTAATGGTATCGATTGATGAGACTTTTGGGTCTGTCCTCTCCTCTTCATCACTCTATTCCCAGATTCAGGACTGAGTCACTGTCATTGTTTTGTTTTGTTCCCAGCATTGCTGCCAGAGGGATTTGAAGCATCTCACCTTGTTTATGGAACAGTCCTTCTGGGCCTGTTTGTTTTTCCCCCTTTGAGGGAAAACATCTTCCTGACACCAGGGAACATAGCTAAGCCCACCCAAATCTCTTACTGGCCCTCAGACTGCTGCAGAACCCTGGGGTGTGGCAGATGGCCACTGTCTGGGTTTAATTTTGATGCTCAGAATCAAAAAGAAGAGAATTTATGCAGCACTGCATGTTTACTAAGCTGGATTTCTCAAATAGATTTAATTCTTCTGCTACAATTTGCTGCTTTCTAGGCGTTTAGCTGCCTGAGGTATAAATAGCTATAGTGATATATGCCCTTTATTGTAGTTCCTGATCTCCTTTTTGTCCTCATTTTGTCCCCTACTCCCTTCACAGAGTGTTTGAATATAGACCAGGAATAATAGGGGAGGAAAAAAAAAAAGGGGTGGGGGAAAGGATCAAAAAGGGCAAGCAGGAGTATCCTTGACATTTTTGGCTGTTACAGAGGCAGTGACACAAATGTTCGTGTCCTTGTGTTTGAAATCATGACCTAATCCTGCACTGCTCCTGTTCCTGGTGTATCTTTGAAAAGTTCTGTCTCTGCCTTTGCTTTTCATACGTGATGACATTTGCTTAAAAATTCCCTTCAGGGTCTCCGTCAATTTTTCTTCTCTCCTTTTCTGTCTTTGCTTTTATTTTTCCTTTCCTTCCATAACAGACCAATGGTTATGAGGAAGACGTGTATGGATCATCCCAGAGTAGAAAATCTAGCAGGGTTAGTAGATGATTTCTATTGCTATAAAATTCTATTACTCCATTTAATGGGATTAAAGCTAATTACCAAATTCTTTTCGGTGGTGAAGCAGGTTTTTCCTGTCTTTCATGTTGTGGGTTTGGAATTTGTCAGACACTGGAGGTGCAGCAAGAAGCTGTCTGGGGAATAAAAATCAAAAATCAGTCCATGAGTGGGAGGGGGAGTCTCAGAAATTGGTACAGGAATATCTTGGAAGCCAGAACTGCTTTAACTTGTGAACAAAATTGGGTAAAAATTACATTGTGACAGCACTGGCAGGGAGGATTTCCATGTGCTGGAAACAGAATGAGTGCTTTTCAACCTCTGCAAGGTGTTCGTGCCCTGCTCTAGTACTGAATCTCCTGATTTAGTCCATGCCTTGAGATTTGCATAGTTAAAATGGACTTTGGATTTTGAATTTTCCCCACATGCACGTCGTTTATTTCAAGTGTGCTTACCTAAATGCCTTTGGTTTGTTTTTCGGTGTCTTTTTTCTTTCACAAAGCATATCCTAGGGTTTCTGGAAATGCCTACAGACGTGAAGAGCCGGTGCAAGTGATTTAGCTACTTAACACTGATGGACTTTTATTTCTAGTCCAAAAAGGCTGAATTATTAACTGCATTGTGAGGATGCAGGTCACAGTGTTCCCTCCTGTTCCAACACAAGGAGTGTTGTGTGTCAATTATAGCAGCTCCTGGCCCTGCTTTGTTAAATGTTGGTGATTGTGCAAATGATTTAAAGGGGTTGTCCAAGCAGAGCCTGGGAGCAGAGGGGAAACTGTTTGGGTTTTTTTTTTGCCCCCTCTCCCTTATTTTAAAGCCAGACAAAAGCTCAGAGCCTGTTGATCTTCGTGCTATCAAGGCTTGTAAAGAAATGTAGTGGTATGCAGCTTAAAGCTCAGTGTTTAGGCCAAAAATAAACTCCTTTTAAGCCTCCATTTAGCCAAGTGTTTGAGCAGTAACACGCTGAACATGAGAGAGGGTTCAGGGGGTTACTTTGTCGGTGTGAAGTTAAGCAGGCGCCTGCATAAACGGTGAAACAGGACCTGATACTTCATTTAAAATTGTTGCTGCCATATAATTTAGCTGGCATTATGTGGATAAGAGAGGATGAAATACTGTTGCTTGAACTGCTAAGAAAACAGCCTGTCCTGTTGCTTGCACTCTTGGACGAGTTCAAGGAGCTTTATTTTGTAGCACTGGTGACAAATGATGTTCTTACTCTTTGCTGACATACTCCAGCGCTCCGAGGACCGCAGGGAGAGCAAAATATCTGCAGGAAAGGCATCCAGGGAGAAGAGGTTGTTTGGTTTCCATTTAAATAATTCAAAATCATTCTGGAATTAGCGTTTGCAGTGTGGGGGTTTAGTCTGAGTAGGGCTTAATTACAGCAACATCCTTATAGTTCCATTGCTGTTTGGATTAATCATTAATTAGGAGAGGGAGGAAAGTTTGGGGGTAACTCAGAATAGCTGAAACTTCAAACCGAATTGATGCCAGCCTGGCTGGCATTCACTTTTTAGGAATATTCTCTCCAAAAAGCCCAAGCTGAATCATAAAGATTGTCAAAGTGACAAGGAAAAATGAAAAAGAGGAAGATTTTTCGGGGCTGCAGGGAAATGGTGAATGAACCTGCTGGCAATGGCTGTTTCCAAAATAGGTGTCCAGTTTCAAGTCACAGAATGGACTGATGTCCGTGTGGACACTGCACTTGCAGTGTCAGGGGTTGATCCCTTAAATATGATTAATGCCTTGTGCTTAAAAAGTCCACGTGCAGATTGCAAACTCTAAGCAGAAATGAAAGTAATTTTCTTAAAGTTCAGTTTGGGTTTCCTTTCAGTAAAAGTTTTATTTTAGAGGCATTGTCTGGGGGGTTTTGGTTTGTGGTTGGTTGTTTCTTGGGTTAGGTTATTCTTGAGGTTTGCCCTCAGCCTGTACCTGTGGGTATTGTGTCCCATCCAAATGTGTTGGCTCACAGTGACAGAAGAAAGCAAACAAATTTCTTTAATTTGCCACAGATTTCCCCCCTTTGTGAGGAAATAAACACCTCCATGGAGCACAGTGGTGAAGCAAGGATGAGTTAGAGTTCGGGAGGAGCTGAGTGCTGAAAGCAGAAAACCTTGGCTGTCTAGAGCCCCATGAGAAATGTTTTGAGAGTAAAGGTGCCCGGGAATAGGTGTGAAAGAAGAGCTTTGGAGAATAGCAAAGGAGGTGAAGGTGTGAGATCTTTCAGAGCAACCATTCCTCATTCACATCCCCTGAGTGGACCAAACGTGCAGGGATGACTGGATGCAAGGCAGAAAGCAGGGAAAGAAGGTGTTTAATTTAAAGAAGGTGTTTAATGTACACAGTCTCACTTCTTAGAGAAGAGTTTTCTCTCCACTCAGTCCTGCCATATCTGACAGTGGGCTGCTCGCATTTCCTGCTGGGCACAGCCAGCAGTTTTGGTCCCTGGCTTTGCTCTCCATCTGCCAGGATCTCACCTCCTCCTGGGGGTGTAGCTTACAGGACATGAACTCCTCAGGATCTCAGGAGGAAGCTGACTAGCTCTCTGAGCAGTGCATTTTTCCAGCGCTTGAAAGGTCACATAATTTTCACACATCCTCACAGCTTTTATGCAGTTCTCTCTTCTTTTTGCATCTGTGAGGCTTTGACTGCTTTGCAGTTTGTAATCACCTAATTTACTTTTTGCTTCCCATTTAAAGGAGTAAAGAATGAAGCTGAGTTCTCAATGAGTTGTTTTTATTTTTTTTTTTGCTTTGTTTGTTAATGCAGGCTTCCTACTACTCTGACCTGGGTCTCCCCAACAGCAGCTATGCTTCCACTTCTCAACTTTCTTCCCAAGATGGAAATTGGGTCTGTTGCCTTCTGGCTTCACCTGGCCTGGACTTTGTTTGGATAATACAACCTCTTGTACTTAGGAATCAATTGTCAAGAGCCTCTGTAGCTCTTTTTAGTGAAACTTAAAAAAGCCCCAAACAAATCAGACCTTTAAGATTGGAATGAGTAATGGAAAACTGTTTTCAAATGAGCACAGTCAGTTTTCCTTTGCTGCTCCTCTCTTTCCTTGTCTGCCATTGGCCTCAACTGTTCTGGAAAGATAAGGAAGATCTTAATTACCTGAAATTCTCCATTTGAGGCAGCTCCTCTGCATAGCGTGTCAGTCTGGTGAGCTTGAGACAACCCAGTCTTAAGCACGACACAGAATTACAGGGAAACAATTCCCAGAGTGCCGGCAGAACACCAGTGGAGCTGCAAACCCCCGGGAGGTTGGATTGTCCCCTGTGTGTGGCAGAGCTCGGCCAGCCCCGTGCCAGCAGAGCTCCAGCAGTGCTCCAGGTCCTGCCTGGGGACACAGCACAGGGGTGTGCATGGGGCACTGGCAGCAGGACCTGGCCTCAGGCCCTGGGCTGGGGATCACTGCTGGAGTCTCTCTTGCAGCCAGCTCTGCCACACACAGCGTGAGAGTGTCCGGGTTTGTTTGACTGCTGCCCCTCGGAGGGGATGGTTACTAACACTTGTTTCAGGCTGCTCTGTCTGAAGCGCTTGTAATTTTTTTCCTGGATTAGTTGGGTTTGTTCTGCATTTGTGAATAACAAAACACACAGGAGATGATCTTAGAGCTGTGTGAAACACCTAACAGTGTGTACGTGTAAGCACTTCTGCGTAGCTCTTTCTCTGGCGTTGGCTGAAGTGAGGAGAAACCCCCTTCCTGGCTCCTGTACACAAATGTGTGGGAGACAATAACAGCTTAACAACCTAAAATTAAATTTTGCTGTTTTGCTTTTGCTTACTGTCGTGTCCTCCCTTCCTGTAGGAAATGCACGTGTTGCACCAATGCTGCTTGGTATTCTTAGTCTCTGGGAGCTGAGATCTAATGCTTTCATGGCGCAGATGACTAACATTGTCTGCACTGGGTTTCCTTCTGTTGTCGTGTAGTGGTCCTAATCTCTCACCAAGAGGGTTAATTCTGCTGTAGGCGCCTTTTTATGTTCAATTTACTCTGCCAAAACAAAAAAAAAGTGTTGTGCTTGTCTCCCTCAGCCCTCCCTGCTGTACAGCGATGCCCTGCCAGCCAGGAGTTACAGGGTTTGTTGTGCTGATGCTCTGAACACCAACACCAGAGCCACTCACCCCCAGCCATGCACCTATCGTCTCCTGCCTCTGTCTGTAATTCCTGTTGGGTGCCTTTGTCTCACACCCTGCTGTCCCATCCATCACTGTTTGGGTTGTGTGATGCTGCTTGTGCAGACTTGGATTTGCTGATCCTTCCTTTAATTCCTGTTGGGACCGTGCTCATGGGGTTGTGATGCTGCCACGGGTGTCCTGTCCATGTGGAGAGAGTTGTCTTCCTTGGTGTGTTTCCAGGAGCAGGACAGAGAGGCAACATCAATTCTTGCTGGTTGCTTAACAATTAACAAAAAATCTGTTCACAATTTTTTTTTTAGGCAAATTTCTGCCTTCTTGTTTAAAATGAGCTTCTCAGGATTTTTTGTCAAAGCTTAAAGGTAGAGTTTCCTACTCCCCTTGTGTTTTGTGAGCCATATATCTCTGTGCTAAACTGGAGTCAGTCTTAAAATATGCATTTTTCCTCCTATTTTACCAATTTACTAAACTGGATGGTAAATGAAGCTCATCAGGCAGGAGATTTTCCTCTCCCTGCCAGCGCCAGCAGCGAAGGTGAAACAGATGGGATCACTTGAAGAATTGATGTAGCCGTTTCGTGGACAGGCAGTCAGGGTGTTGAATGAAAGCTGAACTGAAGCCCTGGGAGAAGGGTTAGAGATGCATGGGGTGTGGTGGCCTCGGGGCTGTGTCGCATCTTGCACGTCTCCGGTGGCCGCCTTGGATCTTCCCTCGCATGCTGGCGTTGGATCTTCCCTCGAATGCTGCTTGTGCTTCCCCATGGAATGTCCCATTTCCTTGCCCGTCCTGCCTGCTGCCACGTGTCCTCCTTGGTGGCTTTGTGACTGTGCAGCCTGAGCTGCCCCTCGCTGCTCTGCTGACTCTGTGTTTTGGTTGTAGGCGTCTGTGTACGAGGAGAGCGTGTACAGCGGGAGCCGGCGCTATAGTGCCCCCAGTTCCCGTGCTGTAAGAGGTTTTCTGCTTTTCCCTGCTCTGTCTCTGTCCTTGGCCAGGCTGAGGAATGTTTGACGTGGGCTCTGTGACATCCAGACTGCTGTAGGGAGTGCCATTCCCACCGGCTTCCATGAAGTAGGGATCAATGGGAGTTGGACGGGGGATCCAGTTCTGCCTCGCGCTTGGTTTGCAGATAGAACGCCTTGGAAAGGCCTTACATGAAGTCCTTTCCCTCCATGAGATTTAATTCTTCCTGTCAAAACAGAGAAAAATACAAGTTTAAAAAATAATCAGCCAAAAATTGAAAAATCAGCTCCACATAAGCAGTGTGAAGTAAATGGTTTTTGTGAATATATGGCTTGCTCGGTTTTGATTCTTGGATCTGTATTAAAATATATTTTACATTCATATATGTGAAAGTGCTTCCAAAATGTGTGTTCCTGAGAGTGGAGGGCTCTGTCATGGATGGGGAGCAGCAATATAAGGAAAGACCTTATAAATTGTTTCCTTTCAAAAAAGAGAAACTCTAGGAGTTGATTTATAGATTAAAAGGCAGAAAATGCCTTCACCTCTTCTCGTGGGTGTTTGGGCCAGGCAGTCCATCTGCTGCTGTTGTGTCCACCTGGAAAAAAAGCAGAAGAAAGCCAAACTCTTATTTTTAACTCCTCCTTTGAGGGCCCACTGCTTATTCTGCCTCTCATCCCCTTCACTGATGACAGCAAAACCCAACCACCCAAAAAAACCCCAGCAAACAAATAACCACCATCTAAGGCCATAAGAGTGAAAAGCCTCAAGACAGTGCACTGATGTTACATAAACTTATAGCATCATTAAACTTGAAGCTAATTTTTGTTAGCTTGGAAGAGGAAACACTTTCAAGAATGCTCACTAAGCACTTGTTAGTCCTTCGAGGCCTGTGCCATCCTCTTGCCACCCCACTGATTCACAGCTGTGAGAAATCATTTACAGCAAACCCATCAGCCCAAAACCTGTTTGCAGGGCTGTCAGTGGCATGAGCAGGGAGCACTGACTGAAACCCTGGTGCTTTCCCCTCCCTCCATCCCCATCCCACCCTGAGCCACAGGTATTTGTGTGTAACCCAGCCTTTCCACTTCCTGCTGCCTGTAGTAATGAGAGACTTGAAACAGGAGGAGTTTGCCTCAGAGGCAACAACCTCATCACAATACCTGTGGTTGTTTTAATGCCTCTGAACCTTGCAGCACTTCTAACGTGGAGAGGGAATGTCACCCTGGGTGGCTGTTCCCAAAAAATATTTTTGGAAGGGCAGGTGAGTGCAGGGGCTGAGGCTGAAACTGGCCTCGCTTGGCCACAGCCAGTTACTTCCACAGTCAGCCCTGCAATGCACAGGGAGCAACTGTGGAATTAATAGGGCCTGGAAACATTAATATGGGACTCACCAGTAGTTAAAGCTTTTTCCCCATCACCCATTTCAAATTTATACTAAGCCCTTCTTTTGTTAAACATAAAACGCTGCGGTGACCAAACAAAATCTGTATTTTTACTTCAGTGCTTTCTGTGTTTAATTTAGGAATTATTGTGTGATTGGCAGTAGCTGTAAACAGTGTGCAGCAGAGTTTTACATTGCACATGTTCTCACCTCTGAAATGAAGATCAGATGCACAAAGCCAGTGTAAGACGTAGAGTCCCAGAGTGGCTGGGGTTAGAAGGAACATTAAAGGCCACTTTGTTCCCACCCCCTGCCCTGGGCAGGGTCACCTTCCACTATCCCAGGTTGCTCCAAGCCCCATCCAACACTGAACATTCCAGAGATGGGGCAGCCACGGCTCCTCTGGACACGCTGTGCCAGGGCCTCCCTCCGGGTGCATCCGAGGACACTGCCCAGCCCCTGGGCTCGCTGAGGGCTGTGCACCTTGCACGGAATGTTTTGTGGCTGACCCTGTGCTTGTGCTCCAGCTGGGGTTATTTCCAGCTTGCCCTCTCACCGTTTATTAGTGCTGCAAGCTTAATTTGCAGGTGATGCCGTGCTGCTTTGTTACTCTGACTAATGATGATGGAGCAGCCCTGCAGTGGCTCGGTGAAGACCTGGCTGTTTCTGTAAAGCTAAAGAGCCCAGGAATTCCTGTAGTGGCCAGGTGACTTAATAAAAAAAACCTTGAAAAAACCCCCAGCATCTCCAAAGTATGATAGTTCTTCAGATTTCTGTGTGTTTGTATCTGAGAAACAGTCCTAATCACCTCCAAAATAAACTCATTATTTCTAGAGTAAGTTCTAGTTCTGTTGCCCTGGTGCTTTAAACTTTCATTTCCCTGCTCCATTTCCAGTGGATTAAAACCTCTGGAAATAAAACAGCGTAGACACGTTCTTTGTCCTTGTCAGCAACCAGCCAGCCCTGTCCTGCATCTCTGCTTAGATGTTTCCTTTTTAAAAAAAGCTGAAAGACTTCCTTTGGCAGGAGATGAGGACTGCGGTGCTGGAAGAGCAGGAGAGAGACTCGGTCTCTGAGCTGGGCTCAGTTTTACTTTAATCCCCACATAGATGGATGTTTCTTCCTTTGGCCTGCGGAGCACGAATTCATTTTCTATGTGCACAACGTTGGGAACTTGGGAAAGTGATTCACCAGCCTCAGAGCTCTTGGAAAGTAGTAGGATGGAGCCTTTTGTAGAGAAACTGAATTGTTTACTTGTCACTGGTACCTGAAGAGACATAAATAAATGATTAGTATTCTAAGAATTGAATCAAAACTCTCCTTGAACTGCCGGTGGAGTCACTGCTTGCCTTAATTTTCAGATTAACAATTCTCTGCCATTCACTGCTGTTCCTTTGTCCAGCTGCATGTACCCATCTGTTTAACTAATTTCAGATGTGATGCTCTGCACCCTCTCCTGCTTCCCTTCCCAGTTCTAATGCCTTTCTCTTTTCTCTGCCTGCTGTTCCTGGTTTTCCTGCTGCAGCCTTCTGAGTACAGCTGTTACCTTGGTTCGGGATCTCGGGCATCCTCCAGAGCCAGCTCTGCTCGGGCCAGTCCAGTGGTGAGCTCCTCTATTTCTCTTTGCCCTTCAACTCTTTCATTCCTCTCTCCTTCAAGTCTTTTTCTTACTGAGAGGTCGCTGTCCCTCGTGAGGCAGTTTCTCAGAGTATTAATTGGACCTTCTGGGCAGTGCTTAAGACAAAGAAACCAGAGGAGAAATCTCAAAACTGAAGTAATTTCTATGCAGATGCATGTTTTTACAACAGAAAGTACACTCTGGGCTCTCTTTACAATGCTATATTTGCTTTAAATGGAGAATAAAGCACAGCAGGGTTATTTTGGAAAGGACTGGGTTGTTGATGGAAGTGCTTTGTCTCCTTTGGGGGAGCAGGAAACCCTAAATCTTACTGCAGCATTCAAGCAATTAATTTTCTCTCCAGTGAGCAGTGTCTTGGTGCAAAGCTGCAGGGCTCTCCAGAGGTTGGATTGGAACATCTTTTGGGGACTGTAGAGTGCCAGGCACTGCAGTCTTTAGTGTGGGGAATGCTAGAAGGATAAGGAGCACCCAGCACAAGCTGTGGCTGAGCCACGCTCAAGTGCTAAAGGCTTTTGTCTATCCCCTGCTTTTAGGGGGTTTCTGTCTTTAATTTTTTTAATGGCACCTTGTGCTTTCTCTCTGTGGCTGTTCCTCTCTGTAGCTGTTTACAGCTCTGGGCATCTTCCTGATTTATTTCCAAGCACGGGGCCAGCTGCTGAGTGCAGTAGGATGTCTCATAGAGAAAACGTGCAGCTTACAGTAAACTAAAATGTAACAACATTGATTTGCCACAGAGAGTGAGTTTTGTAGTCTGCCGTTTGAAAACTGATACAACAGAGCTGCGTGCTCTGAAGTTTTGGTGTTCCAAGTGTACATTCACTTTTTAAAATTATTAAAAAGCAGAGGGATTTTCATCAGATAATATATGGCAGCCGGTGAGCTATAAATAAATCAGTTTTTTAATTAGCCCCTGAACCTGAGTCCCTGAGCTATGAGTTCTTGCAGAATATAACTTATATTAGTAATTCGTCTTTAAATGGCTTTGCAAACTGAATTTCAATTACCCCCCAAAGCAAAAATTAATCAGAATAAACAGGGATTCCTTGACAGTTCTGTAAGGGTAATAAGAACTGAGTACCCACACACTGCAGTTGGTTTCCATTAGGTGTTTTCTGTATGCCAGCTGAGTCATTCCTGCAAGTTGCTTATGGGAATACACGGGATGCTGGGAGGTGCAAGGGAGGCTTCTGATTTTGAATTCCCTGCTTACACTTTGGCCTCTTGGTATGCAAGTGGCTGGAGATAGTTTGCTGTGTCAGCACTGAGCTGAATCTGCTCTGCAGGCAGACAGCAGGCACTCCTTAAATTACCTCTTTCTTTTTGTTTTAATTAGTGGTTTATTGCCTGGTGTGAAGAGCTTCCCTTATCTCTGTCACCTTGAGGAAGAGCAGAGGGTTAATGTCATAGTGAATCCAGCTGATCCTAAAAGTTCTCATTGCTACACAGGGTCAATCCAGCAGCACCTTGTGATTATAATATTTTTTCCTGTATTAAACAGACATAGCTTTTCCTGTAGCTCAGAGTGAGGGATCACTTTTACTGACAGGCTTCAAAGTGTTCTTCTAGCGTTTTCAGCTGGGTACTTGAGAGTGGAGAATGATGCCACGGAACTTTCTAAATTAAAGCATACAACAGCTTGCCACTGCAGCTCTGTAATTTCTTTTTCTCAGAGTTTTGTTTCCCCCTTCTATCACTGTTCACTGAACAGTGAGCAAAAAGCAGCAGTAGTTTTTTCCTGCAGTGGTTTTCCTGCTGTGCACAGCTTTGCTAGCTCGTGTTCTCATTTGTGTTACCATGTTGGTAATACAGTCAAAGGCAGGAAGATACTTAAACACACCGTGTGAATATTTGTCTTTTTAGTTATTTTAAGAATTCACTATATCTGAATGAAGTTTGCTGTTTGTTTCTTTTTCTTTAACATTTTTCATGTTATCCCCACTGGTAATTATCTGCTGTCCTTGCAGTAACTGCAGATGTGCAAATATGTTGTTTAATATTAAACCATCCTCATATAAAGTACAGATCTTAAAACTACTGAGAGCAAACACCAGATATTTCTATACAGATGGGCCTGAGCTCTCAGCATGTTTTGGCAGAGCTGGACTTTTAATATGAATCGCAGGAGTTTCTTTATTTTTCTTTTCTAAATTAAGAAGCTACTAGTGAAAAGCGATTATTTCTAAACCTGAAGCAGACTCAGGATGCAGTAGTATTTGTCTGAAGGCTCTCTAAGGCAAGGCAGGCAAAGCAAGAGCAGAAGGCAGGTTTTGCTAGGCTGAGATGGTGATGGTTCATCCTGGCTCTCTCCCTTCTTGTGGAGGCTCAGGCAGCAGCACGAGCAGTCGGAGTTCAGCCCGAGCACACACAGAGCTGTGGAATAGCCTGAGCTGGAAAGGACCCACAGGGATTATTGAATCCAACCCCTGGCCCTGCACACACACCCCAGCAATCCCACCCTGTGCCTCCCTGAGAGCTCCTTGGGCTCTCTCAGCCTGGGGCCGTGATCGTTCCCTGGGGAGCCTGGGCAGTGCCCAGCACCCTCTGGCAGAAGAACCTTTTCCTGACCTCCAGCCGGAGCCTGCCCTGACACAGCTCCAGCTGCTCCTCGGGTGCTGTCCCTGGCCACAGAGAGCAGAGATTGGAGCTGTCCCTCAGGAGGAAGATGCAGCAGGCCATGCTGAGCTCTGCCCTCAGTCTCTCCTCTGCTCCGGCTGAACAAACCAACTGCCCTCAGCTGCTCCTCGTGTGGCCTCTCCAGACCCTTCCCCATCTTCACGTCCCTCCTTTGCACACTCTCGAACAGCTTTATGTAGTTCTTATGTTGTGGCACCCAAAACTGCCCCCAGCACTGCAGGTGAGGCCGCCCCAGCCCAGAGCAGACCAGGACAATCCCCTCCCTGGCCTGGCTTGGCCTGATCCCCCAGGACAGGGATGTCCCTCCTGGCTCCAGGGCACTGCTGGCTTAGATCCAACTGGCCACTGACCAGGATTTCCAGATCCCTGTTGCTCTCCAGCCTCCCATTCCCCAGTGTGTCTGTGCATCCAGGTGCCCAAGTGTGAACACCTTTGATCACTGGCAGACACTACTCTGTTCTCACCAGAAATAAAATGAAGACACTGACAGACTTAATTTTGGTGGAGGCACCTATGAAGCTTTGCCTTCACTCTCTCTGCAGAATTAGGGTAGGTTGTATCCTATCCTTGCCTCTGACACTCTGGATGTGCTTTGGGCCCCTCTGGAGAGGGGATTTGCTGCAGAGCTGACTTGCATTTCTGGGACTGATAAGTTTGTTTAGGCAGTGACGTTTGGCATAGCACTCATTCCTGAGAGAGTATTCTTCTCACAAACCCTCTTCAGACCTGACAAATTTCAGCAGTGGTTTTCCCCTGCTGACTTTGAAAGGCTTGTTGCTAATTGCTAGAGTTAAGGTGGTTCTCGTTGGAGAAGCAGCAGGAGCTGTTACTGCCTGCCCCAGCCCAGCTGATCAAACTGGTAAGATGGGGCTTATAGGAGGGATTGTACTGACTGCAGGACCTCCTTTCTTCTTCTTAACTCCAGATTTTGTAGATATCATCCTGTGTTAAGCTCTAGCCTAACAGTTTTTCTCTGCTGTGGGCCGAATTTCCATTTCAAGCTGTGCTGTGCTGCTTTAAGGGCAGGAAATGATCTTAATTTGATTTGTCACCAAAAAAAACCCCTTGCTTTCGTGAGGAAGTGGAGCTAAGTGCAAGATCTGAGCTGGAGCTGAGCAGTGACAGCCACGTTCTGAGCACTGAGGTTGTTCTGATACCCAAGGATGGGATGTGACACAGACAGAGGAGTTCCAGGCTTCCCTTCCCTGGCCTTGTTCAGGAGCCTGGAAGCTGGAAATTGTGCCTCAGCCCTGGTCTTTCACTGATTTTAAGATCCCTGTACTTGCAGTAGGTGTTTGGTTGGTTGGATGCTCTGTGGTAGTGCTGCAGGGACTCATTTTGACCTGGACACTGCAATGGTGGCAAAGAGCTTCACCCTGAAGGGGTTGACCCCTTTAATCTACAGAAAACAGGCACTTTATCCATATAAAGGCTTGTGGGGTGATTTTGCTCCTGTTACGTTTCCAGCTGTGGTGAGCTCTGATGTTGCTGACATTTTTGTAATGTGGCTCTGGATTTATTCTGGAATTGCTGTCAGAAGAGGCTGAACCCTGATCCCACTGCACTTATTTTGCAGAGAGCAGCCAAAACAAAGATCTGCGTGCTGGAATTCCTTGGAAAATTGCTTCCTTTTCCTGCTTTTTTATGCACTAGAGTACAAATTGCCCCAGTTGTTGGTGAAGAGGAGGATAATCTGTGATTAGAGACAGACCCATACCCTTGTGCAAATGAAAAATGGTAGTATTGTGTAAATTAAAGGTACCATTAGGTGAATCCCTCTTTAAATCTCCTTTTCTGGCAAATATTCTGTCAATCCTTTATGACTGTGTGTGGAAAAGTCCCAAAGCCAGGATATTTTTATGATAAAGGGCTGTGCTGAGTACTTGGGAAAGTGGAGAAGTTCTTTTCAGCCTATTTAATAACTGCAGTTTTCTTGATTGAATGCTAATACAGAAGCTAAGTGTTTTGGGCAATAATTCTATACAACTTCAAATAAAGATGAACATTTCTCTCCTGACCTTTCTCTGTTTCTTTTTTTCCTGAATCAGCTGCCAGAGGGCTTGGGGTGGGACTGGGGGAAGGCTGGAAACCTGGAGGTCCCTCTGGTGGCTGATTCCTTTAGGAGAAATTTATCTTTTTAAAGGATACTGTGAATACATTAATCTAAACATGAGCACGATGGAAACTGTACAAAATATTAATCTAAAATAGGTTTCTCTCTTTCTACAAGACAGATTTTGGTGTATCACTGCTGTGTAACCGTAAAATTAAATGCTGCTTGTTTCAGACTGGCTTTTTGCTTAGAAATTGTCATGTAGCAGGAGGCATCTGTGTAACGTAAGGATGTTGTTTTGGTATGAGGAACTGGCTTTTCTCGAAACTGATTGAGTTTTTAAGTGTTAATATTTAAATAAATTGTTAGGGATAGTTACTGGTTTTGAGGAGAGACTGCTCTGAGTATGGCATTCATGGCACCACGTGGATGTGTGCAAGGGCATCACTAAGGAAGACAAAATCTGGTTTGTTTTCTTAACCAGCTCAATTTTAGTTGTCACTTAATAGCTTTCTTTATTAGAGATTATGCTCCATCAGAGTCATTACTTAAGACAGTTTTGCAATAAAGGTGTAGCAGGCTTCACAGGTGTGGTTATAAGTGCTCTGAGTAGAAACATGTAGTCATGTCTCTCACCACATTGTATTCAACATTCTCCTTTGTAAGTGGAAGCTTTTATTTGACTCATGTGATGCATCATTAAAACAATATCAATATTTGCTCCCTTCTTTATTTTGCTAAAAACTGACACTGCACTTTGTTCCAGAAAAGAGAGGCCCTTGTGCAAGTGGCTGAAGGAAAATAAATATTTTGAGTTGTGCCCTGTAAGCTGGATTTTGCAAAGGCTGTACACAGATTTCCAGAGGTAGATGTGTGTGGACACAAAAATCTTTTGTCACATGCCATTATTGACACTGCCACAGCTGTCTTGATAAACAACAACACAGTGTTTGGCCAGGCTAGAGGGCTGCCAAATCCAGCACTTGGAGCTGTCTGGCATGACAATAAAAAGCTGTTTGCACGATTCAGTCCATCTTGTTCACTGGGTCTGAGCTAAATTGTCTGCCTTCATTAATGACCCTCTCTTATTGCCTCCAAATTCAGAGATTTGAGGGTTTTTTTCCCCTAAATATTTTATGTATTCAGTATCTTTCCAAGCTGAGATCTACTGCTTTAAGTTAGGCTTATTTTACTTTGAAGCCTCAGACTTAAGTTTTCTTAAGGCTAACTCTGAGGGAATTTTAGCTGTGAGATGTCAGTGTAAAAAGCTGATTTGTAACAGGCACCTCACAGTTCTGAGGGTTTGTTTTTTTTTTTTATTAGGGTAACATAGATAATATAAAGAATAATGAGTGAGATTATCCCTATATTGTTCTATACAATAAAAGATAAAAACTCCAGACAACTGTGTCAAATATGTACTGATTAGAAAGAGATGTAGGTTTTGAGAGTGTTTTCAAATGAAGATTGAAATGATGGAAATGATCAACTTAACCTCAATTATGCCCTGCCTTCCCCTGAATCAGGTCTGTCCTGATTGTTTTTCCAGTAGTTTCAAAAACACTATTCCCTTTGGCAATTAGGCTCTTCTTGGCCTGGGGAAGACATTAATTTTCTAGGGGTCTTTTGGGAAACTGTCTTGACTGTGCTGAGTGTTCCAAGAAGAATTCAGGTTTTATTGAGTTCTGCTGAGTTTTTAATTTCATTCAGTCCTTTTTACACTCAGTTCCATTTTGTTCTGTAACTTTTAAACCCTTTAGCTGTTTGCATCTATGATAATTTTCTGTCCTCCTAAATGCTACTTTCTCACTGTTTAGGTTCTTCTAGACTAGTTTTAGTACAGAATCTCTCTTGTAAATTAGTAAATTGCAGTGAAGTACTGAAACCCTAAAAGAGACATTTATTTAGATGTTGGACTGATCCCTGACATTTGGCTTGAGGGTCAGTTTTCTAGTCTAGGATCTTTGCTTGAAGTTGCAGTCCCTGTTTGTCTTGAAAGGGGAATATTAACCACAGGTTTGAAGCTTTAGATTTCAGGTCTAACTTGGTACCTTGCTTTTTGGGACGGGGAGGGTGTGGTGGCATTTCTGGTATATTACTGCTTTCTCTTACCCTTTATTGATTCTCTTAATAATTCCTTCTCAATCTCTCTTTTACAGATTGAGGAAAGGCCAGAAAAAGACTTTGAGAAGGTAAGAAGGATCTTATCAATTATTCTGACAATAGTGCTTTGTTCGTTCTTTTTGGTGGGTAGAGCTTGCCATGAGTGTACAGAAATCTCCTATAAAATCTATTGTGAGGCAAAAATTTGAATTTCTGGAGCCTTCTGCTACAGCATTTTTGAAGATGGACTTTTCAGCCCCTGCTTACTCAATGTTAAGTAGCTGACCTTCAACAGCAGTTGGCTGAAACTGCTTTAGGCTAAGCCACACAAACACTGTGTGTGTGTTTATTAGATTTTAGCTGTAAGACCTAAGTTATTTATGTAAAAATAAATAAACCATCATAATAAAAGAGGAGGCTACTCCATTAACCCTGAGTACAGTCAAACAGTTCATGTGGCCACTGCTGCAAAGTAAATAAATATCCATAAAGGAGAGGAGCTTCCAAAGCTTTCACAGAATGTATTATTACAACTTTTGAAAATGTCTGGCAGGCTGATACTAGCCCCTAAAGACTTTCTCCAATTAAGAATTAATAGTTAGAAGCTAAATTATGCAAACTTCTATTGCAGTATTATTTAAATACTTCTGATCTGCCTTTTCTCATTAGTTTCCCTTGTTAAATCTTGATTTTGATTTTTTACTTCTTAGAAAGTTCGATTTTAATCAAAAGTGCATAATTTAGAAGTGCAAGGATTGGTGTAATGGGTGTATTAAAAAAAAAAGAAAAGGGCAAAGCTGCAAACCCATAATTTATCTGGAAAAGAAAGTTCTGAGCAGTTTTATCTGTGTGTGATTGTAGGGAGCACGAACTGTCTCAAGTTTATCAGCAGCTACCTTGGCTTCCCTGGGCGGGACTTCTTCACGGAGGGGCAGTGGGGACACGTCCATCTCAGCTGACACAGAGGCATCCATCAGGGAAATCAAGGTGAGGAGTGCTTAAAGCCAGAATAAAGGAGGGAATATCCTTCAGGCTCCTTTCCCAGGAAGGAGCTGGCGGTGAATCGGGCGCTGCGAAGGAGAAGCCGTGCTGGAGATGTCTCTCAGGTGGGACTGGTTGTGACAGGCACCTCCCATCCTGAAACAGGGAATGATAGGAGGGTGGAGATAACAACACCCTGCACTCCTGGAGAGCAGAGGAGAGAGCCTGGGACAGGGGATGATCATCACTGAAAGAGGTAGAGAAGGGCTGGGCTGGGATTGTCGGAGCCTTTGAACTTGGGTCTGCAACTCGTCCTTAACGATGAAGGTTCTGGTTTTTCCGGCCAAGAAAAGCAGAATTAGCACAAACTCCTGACCAAGAAATCTGGTTGTCTGGCAAGGCCTCAGCTTAGGGTCAGAGCCCTTAACCTGTGTGGGAGAGGTGTTGGAAGGAGCACTTTGAGCACTGCTTGTCCCTCCCAGCTGCCTTCTGCCTGTCAGTGTCCGTGGCATCACTGACCTTTCTCACCGTCTCCCTCAGGACCTCTATGAGTTAAAGGACCAGATTCAGGATGTAGAAGGCAAATACATGCAGGGGCTGAAAGAACTGAAGGTACTGGTGTGTAAGCATTAACCCTGGCCCCAGTGTGAGCCCCAGAGCTGCCCTTGCATGCTGTTCTCCTGGAGGGGCTGGGAGCTGTGTGCAGAGTGTCTCATTAACTGTTCTGACTTGGGTGGATTGTGGTGAGAAATGCTTCCAAGTGTTCACTGAAAGGCTGCTGGTTGCTACTGCACCTTGGCTTTGCTGGTTTGAGGAGGTCGTTGTTTTGCTAGCAAATTAAAATTATTTGGGGTTTTTTTTTTGATATTGTTTCCTAATCCAGGAAACCTTCCAGTATTGGGAGATGAACTAGAACTCGTCTCCTACAGTACTGTAGACAAATATGAGTTTAGAACCTTGTCTGGTTTTGTTTTTCTAAGGCCACGTGAGGTGTCATTTTGGTTTCATCTATAGACGACAGAAGACACCCTTAACCAATTCTTGCAACAAAACTCCATGTATCAAAGCCTGTTACATGAAGAAGGAATGCTGAAGCTCTTGCTGCTTCCATGGAGCCATAAATGCATTTTGTTGCAACAAACAACTTGTACATCCATGTACCACCCATCTCCTAAGTGAGCAGTGATATAAGCTGTGGCTTTTTGGAAAAGGCAAACAGATATAACCCAACATTTGCCAGCTTTAGTTGCTGATTGTGTCATTACTCAGCGCTGACAGACGAAGGTGTTGCCACCTTAAATGAGTTTTCAGTGGAATCACAGTAGTCAGGCCCTTTTTGGGTAAAATTTTGGGGTTTTTTCCTGGTCACTGAGCAGCAGATGGAGCAAAATAATCACACTGCATAAATTTTTTTTCAATCCATGTCCCTTAGACTGCCTTTTGGGGTGATTTGGACCTAACACTGTTTGATGCCAAGGAATCAAAACGTGGCATGCTGAATGAGTGGAGCAGAACATCCTTAACTTCTTCCTTGCATATACTTCCTTTCCAGCTCCTTTCTGAGCTTTCCAAATCCTAGTGGCTCTCCTGTGCTTGGTATTTCTCATCTGGAGCTGGAAAGTGACCCAAAACACAGTTAAGCATTTGGAACTGGACAAATTCATGTCCTAAAAGACAAATTATCTCATTTGTTAATAGAAGTGTCAACTAAACTGATTTAGACTTTGCCACTATTATCCTTAGTTCTATTAACAGCTGAAAAAGGAAGTATATGAAACTCACCCATACTTCAGTTGAAATAATTAAAATTACACAAGTTCCAAGAGAAATTGTTTGATCTGTAAACTAAAATGTTGACATGTGTGTCCTCCTTGTTTGCACATTTACACTGCTTTGTTTATATAACTCTTTGTTTATATAACTCTTTTATTTCTTTATTACAATCAAGTAGTGCAAAGTTTGTCTGCATAAATGAAAAATCATGCTAATCTCTATTTTACCATCATTTGTTGTTATAAATATCTCAGTATCTTATACTCAGGTCAAGCTGACAGAAGGGGTTTTCAAGATACTGGGAATTGTATCTTAGAGAGTAAATTTGTAAAGAAGGGATGTGATATGGGAAATCACACATCAGGTCACAAAAGCCGCAGCTTTCTCTTTCACAGTGAATTCTAATTCCTGAGTCAGTATTTAAGGGTTCCCAGACTGAAAGGATCTCTGAAATTAGTGTGAAGTGGCTGTCAAACTGTCTTAATTTCAGGCCTCAGATCATCCAAAGTGATCTTAAATCAAGGCCAGTTTACCTTTAAAAAAAAAAAAAATCCCAACTTGCCATGTTCAGCAGCTGCTTTGAGCTGCCAGTGTGCAGGGGCAGGGGGAGGAGGGAGAAGGAAGAAAACCAGGGAGGCAGAAGCTGAAGCAGCAGAGGACAGGAAGCATTTTCTCCGTGCTGAGGTAAGGCTGCTTGCTTGGAAGCACAAGCCTGGTGGGGACAAGGGAGTTTTCCTCACCTTGGGACGGCTGGGAAGCCTCCAGCACTGGAATAATGCTGCTTTCCTCAGGCAGACTTAGTGAGCCTGTGGTTTGGTGCTTTATTTTCTCACTGAAGGTCTTGGCTGGCAAAGTGTCCTCCTTCATTTCTGACTCTGACAGGGTTGTTTATTCTCTGCAGGACTCTCTAGCTGAAGTAGAAGAGAAATACAAGAAGGCTATGGTGTCGAATGCTCAGCTGGACAATGAGAAAACCAATTTCATGTACCAAGTGGACACCCTGAAGGATGCGCTCTTAGAGTTGGAGGAGCAGCTGGCAGAATCCAGGAGGCAATATGAAGAGAAAAGTAAAGTATGTAAATAGCTCTGGCATGGCAAATAACAGGGAGAGATTTGGAGGGGGGTAGAGATTTTTGGGAGGGGGCAGCTAAATTATTATATAAGGCTTTGAACAAGTTGCTGGTTTGATTAGTATTAAGTGAAATACTGATTTGTGCACTTGTGATCGCAGAAATGAGAATTTTCCCTAAGCCATTTCTGAAGAAGGGGGGAACTGTTCTAGCTGGTAAAGGCTATAGTGATATTATCACATCTCCTTTGATATTTCATCTCTAAAGTAAATTCGTAGGGTTTGTCCATAGGGACTTCTGGAGCAGTTTTATGCACAAAGGTGTCTCCAGGCAGCCTGTGGGAGAGTTGTGCAATTCAGGCAGCTCAATGGTTAAATGTTGAATTAAGTTTTACATTAATTCAGCAGCTGACAGTGATTTCATGTTAAATAATAAAACTGGGGCTTAGGTTTTCAGAACTGCCTTTTTGTATCTTGGGACATTTGATTACACCCCACTTCAAAACACAGTTCCTGAAAGTTAGAGTGTGGTTTTTAATTTTTATTTAAAAGTTCAGCTAACTTTCAGTACATGGCCATGTGGGAAGAGTGGGTTAAATTCCCATCCATTCATCTGTGCAGTCTGAAGGACTGGAGTGTAAAAGCTCTTCAGCCTGCTGCTCAGCTTATGAAATGGGCTAAATGATGTCTGTGACTTCTACATTTGGTGCAATAATAGCATCTTGGAAAAAGGACAAACTCGATAAAAATTGCACTCTTGTGGGATTGTGATTAGAGGGATATTCAAGGATTACATTGCAGTAAGCATTTTCTTTGTGTTTGGGCTTATTTTCCTCTTTTTGATGGGATGCTATTTTTGATTAATAATAATCTTGTGAATATTTCATTATTCACAGGAATTTGAGAGGGAGAAGCATGCTCATAGCATATTGCAGTTTCAGTTCACAGAAATCAAAGAGGCTTTGAAGCAGAGAGAAGAAATGCTTGCAGTAAGTAACTTTTTTTCTTTAAATGGCTTCTTTGATTGGTACATTTCCCAAGCAGCAGTAGAGTGGAGAATGTGAGGCATGGAGAATTTTATTCCCTATTCAAGTTTCTCACCAGAAGAAATGTTAGTGTTTCAGGCCAAACAGGTTCAGAGCTGACAAATGCAAATAGTACTTTCCTAAGTATTATCTTTTTCTTCCTAAGTATTGCATTTTAGACAGCTGTTTGTGGAGATGCAGAGGAAGATAACAGAACTGTGTAACTTGTTTTAGGTCATGTTGTGGGTAATAAGATTGTCTTCAGTTGGGATGTCAGGAACTGTGCATTGTAGGTACTCCTTTACTTTAGCACCTGGCTTTTTTCATGCTTTGGCATCACTGCAGTCTTGGCCTTCCTTGTTAACCTGTTACCTGCTTTCTGTCTTCTCGTTTTGCTCCTGCCCCTCAGGAAATCCAGCAGCTGCAACAGAAACAGCAGAGCTATGTCAGGGAAATTTCCGATCTCCAGGAGACAATAGAGTGGAAAGACAAAAAAATAGGGGTAGGACTTGTGTGAACTGCTGCAACGTGTTCAAAGTGACACTGTCATTCTCCACCTGATCCTGCTTTTGTAAAAGCCCGTGGATAAAACCCTCCCTAGTGCCCTTTGCTTGATGTGGCTGTCCTATGATGTTGCCAGTGAAGTAGCAAATAGCAAGTGTTGTCTCTGGCCAGCACCTTAAAATCCAAGGAGAACCTAGCAGCTGGTCTGCTTTCAAACCAAGGGTCATTGATCTGCTGTGGTGCACCATTTGCATTTGCCATTTGGGGAAAGGAAGTGCTATTTATAATGCAGTTCCGTCAGCACTGAGTTTTTGCTTATTCAGATTTAATCTGAAACTGGAGTGGGATAAAGAGGTAAGGGAGCTATTTATAGGCTGCTGGGATGAAAGTCTCTCTAGCTTCTCATCCCTTCCCACCACCTCTTATCAAAGCCACATGGAAACCCACTCTGGTTTTCTTTTCCAGCTGAACACTGAAAGGCTTCCTGAATAGAGTAGGAGAAAGAAATCTGGCAGCTTGCCCATGTTTGTGATGTCCAATAATTTGTAGCAGCTTGAAAATGAAAATTGTCTAATTTTTTGGAATTGTTCTGTTTGTACTTATATATAAATACTGGGAGGGGGGAGTTCAGCAGCAAAACATGCATTTGCACATGGTGCATCCCAGACTATGACTTAATGGCAGCTTTCAAATTAATTAAAATGTAAAATAAAAAGACTCCTGAAATCCAGCGGGCCAACTTCCATGCCCCTTCCATTAACATGTGGGAATGGCATGATGTCTTCAGTGTGCATGCTAAAGCAATATGGGTTTGGATTAGCTTGTCTAGCAGATAAGAATAAAAATTGGACCCTCGTTTGAAGGATCCCCAATGAAGAATTGGGTTCTGAATGTCTCTGGCAGGAATTCTTGGGTATTGAAGAAGCTGTGCCTTTCGTGGATTTGAAGTTTCTCTCTCTGTATGCAAACTCAGTCCTTTAATCTGTAAACTCGACCTTTTTTTTCTGTGCCCTTTCCATCCCCTGAATATCTTTAATCTGCTCATTCTTGTCTACATTTGCTTTTCATGGCCTTTACTTGTCTCCCTTCCTTTCTTCACACCTCCTCGCCCTCTGTCTGTGTTGGCAACTCAGGCACTAGAGAGGCAGAAAGATTTCTTTGATTCCATAAGGAGTGAGCGGGATGACCTTAGAGACGAAGTGGTTGTGCTGAAGGAGCAACTGAAGGTATGCAAGAGGCATAAAAGAAATTGATATTCGTCTGCTGACCCTTTTCCTCTGTACTTTTGGGCAGAACAATTAAGTCTAGCTCAGTAGCAATAACTCAATTTTCATGTTGCCTATAAATTGCCGTTTCAGGGATTTTCTGTATAAAGTCCTTTCCTCTGTTATTGATTGTGAGTTCTTCATGTAGACTGGAGTATAAGGAAGTTGTTTTTGTAGGAGACACTTCTCTGAGGAGCATCTTATGCAGCAGATTGATGTTTAAAAAAAAAGAGCTGGGATCACATGCTTTCTGTCAGAATGGCTGAACTGAGAGCTGCAATATCTGTTCTCCTTCCTGACTCCCAGCCATGTTTAATGGAATGATTGAAGCAATTGTTTATTCAGAGTATCTCGGACAAGAGCACTTGAGAATCCTCCCCTTTCTGAGCAGCAGGCTCTAAAGCATTGCTTTTGCTTCCCACAGAAGCATGGAATAATCCCAGACTCTGGTGTAGCCACCAACGGGGAGACGTCAGACATCCTGGATAACGAAGGACACTTGGATTCTTCCCGAACTGTTCCAGGCACCACTCAGCCATTAAAGACAGGAGGGGAGGGGATGCTAGGTAAGTGCTGTGTGTCCTCTCAGCCCCTCCTGCCTGTCTGTCCTTCATTCCTCCACCTTTGCTTGGATGGGGCAGTTGTTAGTGGGACGATTAACAGCACGCAGCATGCTCCTTGTCCAGTCACTCCCTGTGCATTTCCCTGCTCCGTGTTGATTATCACTCCCAGCGTGTCGTGGTCTCCTCCAGCAGCAGACTTCACTTCCCCTGCAAGGTGACAAAGGATGGGAATACAAATAGGACCTTACAGATAAGTAGCAGTCATTCACATTGCCAGTTAAACCCTGATTTGCAGAATTGTCTTAGGATAATCCTACTGCTGCTCAGTATTTTTCAGCACACACCTTAAATAATCAGGAAAAAAAGGCATTTTAATTTTCTGTCAAGAGCTTGTAGGTGGGTTCACTGATTCCCCTGAGAACTGTGTCTGCTTGAACAACAGTGCTGGGCTCTGTCAAAGCATGCCAAAGGATAAATTTTATTCCTGTGCTATTGAACATTTAAAATAAACACTTCTGTGTTTTTACTTGTTACACTGACACTTAAATTCAAAGGATATAATTGACGTGGACAATGTTAGGAAGGAGAAATCTGGTTGGCAAAACCTCTTTATGCTTTTATGTGGTGAATGGCCATTAGAGAACTGTTGTACTAGTGTAAGGAAAGAAAGTAATCTTTTTGGTTTGTTGGGGGTTTTTTTTGGGTTTTTTTTGGTTTGTTTTTTTTTTTTTTGTTCTAAATGAACATACTAATAAATAGCTGCAGGCAGCCAGTTGGTCTAAGTGCAGGTTCTCTTGCTTTGAGCTTTTGGCTGCTTTTTCCTCACTCAGTTTCTGTGTGGAAATTACGTAGAACACCAAAAACCAAGGGTGTATTTTTAAATGTAATAAGTTTTCTGCATCTCCTAATCTTGTTTTTTTTTTTTTTTCAGAATAGGTACAGCATAGACCCAAAAACTAACAACAAACACTATTGTTTTAATATCTGTTGCTTTTAAATATAAATTGAAGGGAAACAGTTGCAACAAAAATAACCTTCAAAAAACCACAGAAGTCCCTACCCTTTTGGGTGGCTGAAATAAGGGGCACAGATTCCCTGAGCTTTGATCCGTGTTGGGAGGTCTGAACAGCCAAACGATTTGCTTGCCAATCAGATTTTACACTTGGTGTCTGTCATGTGCACTGATGATGCCTGTCTTGAGATTTTAAAAGCAAAATATTACTGAATAATCCTTCATGATTCCATTGTGATGGCATCAGACTCCTGCATGGATAGATAGACAGGTGTCAGGGTTAAAGCTGTAGAGAAAATTGCTGAGGAAAAACAGTCCTTAGAGGTACATCTGCAAGTATTGCTGTTAAATTGCACTGCTTCAACCAATTATTCTCCTCTACGAAAGCTGTCATTCCCACAGCCAAGAGCATAAATCTCCTCCTTTACAAAAACACCAGCCAGCACCAGAGACTTCTTGCTTTGAGAGGGTGGTGGTGAGTTTCACTGATCAAACCCCCTGGATCCTTACTAATTCAATTGCTGCTTTGCCTCACAAAATTGGCAAAAGCTGATCTTTTATTAACCTGTTCCTCTCATTCTGTCTTTCGGGTTTTAAGTGGGGAGGTAAGTGCTGTGGTGTGGCCCCCTCAACTTTCTCAATGGTCTTTTAGGCAAAGCCAGTGAAGTGGAGATGAAAAATGAGATTTTGGAGGATGTGGGGAAAAGAGAAATCTTGCAGAATACTGAGCATGAGGAACACAAAGAGGAGTCTGAGGAGGAAGTGCAGACATTGCATGCTGCTGAAAATGCAAAGGCAGAACAAATGGTTGAAGAACGGGACGCCCTGCCAACGGCGATGTTACCAGAGAGTAGGTTTGCAGAGCAGGCCCAAAGCCTCACAGAACCTCTGTCAGGGGGCACTTCTTCAAACAGTGACAGTGACACAGATGGCTTGAGAAAGGTCACAGAGTCCAGGGGCACAGCAGTCCAGCAGCCTGAGAGCACAGAGGCTGAACACCATGACTTGAGTGCCAGGACAAATGAGAACTTGGAGCTGGGCTCTCTGCAAGGCCGCCAGATTTTTGAGACTCCTCAGGAAATGTTTTGTGACTCAGGTACAGAGCAGGAACTGGGAGAAGCTGCATCCAGCCAGGAGGAACAAGAGGATCTTAAAACCAGCCAAGCCCTGAGTGATAATGAAATGGATGAAGGATCTGACAGCACAAGTGAGAGCAGTGAGTTGGTTTCTAACCAGGCAGGGCTGCCTGAGGGAGCAGAGGCAGGCTTGCTGAGGGAAGAGGGAAATGTGGAGAGTTCCACTCCAGGGGAACCCCAGCACTCAGAAGAAAGTGCTGAAAACAAGGTTGCAAATGTCTTGGAGGAAAAGATTATAGACTGCCCTGGTGGAAGAAGTGATGAAACAGCAGATGACAGAGCTGAAAAAGAAGATGAGCTTGGGAACACAGTTCAGGGTCAGCCGAGGGAAGCTGAGTCTGTGGGTTTGGAGGGGACTGAGCCACGTGAAGGGGATGTCCCAGCAGAGCCACTTGAAAAGGAAGGTGGAGAACATCAGGCATTCATCCAACCAGCTTCTTCAGAGGCCAGTCCTTCAGCATCCCCAGAGGAACCAAGTACACAAGGTAAAACTGAAGATGAAACTGCTACAGCTGAGAAGGATGGACAGAAAGAAGAATTGATGGAAGAGCTGGAGAAGTGTTCAGGTTCTGCTGAAACAGGAGAGCAGGGTGTGGCATCTGTGGAGGCAGGAGGCTGCATTCCTGAGGGAAAGGGAAGTGAGCTGCAGCAGGCACAGCCAGGAACAGAGGTTGTGGGAGAGGTGACCACTCAGCGAACCCATTCAGACCCGAGTCTTTTAGATGGTGAAATTAAGGAGTCAGAATTGGAAACAGGGGAAGAACAGGAAAGTAGGACAGAATGGATAGAAGGTTTGAATCCAAAGGTAGAGGTTCAAACAAGTGAGTGTAGCGAAGAAACAGCAGAAGGAGAGAAAAATGTTCCTTTAGAGGGCGAAGTGCAGCAGGTGGTTAAACAAGTAGAAGCTGAATCTAAAGAGGAGTCATGTGTAGGTGTTACTGTAACTACTGAAAACAAAGCCAGTGAAGAAACACTGAAAGAAAAGGAGCAAGAGGTAGAGCTTGCAGACCACCCCGGTGGGGAACTTGCTTCTGAGGAAGGTGCAGATAATGCCCTGCCACAGAAACCTGTGCAGGATGACAACATTAGTGAACAAGTGAAACTGGAGGAAGGTGCAGATAATTCCCTGGCACAGAAACCTGTGCAGGATGAAAACATTAGTGAACAAGTGAAACTGGAGGAAGGTGCAGATAATTCCCTGGCACAGAAAGCCGTGCAGGATGAAAACATTAGTGAACAAGGGAAGTTGGAGGAAGGTGTCAATAATTCCCTGGCACAGAAGCCTGTGCAGGATGACAACATTAGTGAACAAGTGAAGTTGGAGGACCAAGAAGAGGAAAGCTTGGAAGATGATGGTGATGCATTTGATTTTGATGAAGAGTCAAATCAAATACTAGAATCTGATGAAAAATGTGATGGAGAGAAAGCTGATACACAGAGAGAAGAAGATGATGGAGCAAATGGTGCTGTTGGAAAAAGTGCCCACATGGACAAAGCTGGAGAGGGAACAGACAAAATGGAAACCAAAGATGCCTTGACCAAAGGTGAAGTCCTGCAGCATAAAAAAGATGAGCCTGAAGAAACAGGGTGCTTGCAAGGGGAAGCGTCGGGGAAAACTGATGAGGAGGCTGATGTGGAGGAAGATGAAATCAAAGTATCAGATTCTAGTAAAGTGGGAAAATTACAGGATCAAGATGTTTTGGAGCAGGTTTTGGAAAGTGCTTTCATTAAGAGGGCTGAGAGCAGGGAGGATCTGCAGGTTGGTAGAAGGAGTAAGGGTAGATCCAGAGATGACTGTACAATCTCCTGAGCTCAGAGTCTCAAACCTACACGAGTTCTGTGCCCTGTGACCGGTCCCAGGACACAAACTTGCACTTTGCACAAGACACCAGACCTTGGAACACTCTTAGAGCTTTGTCTTTGTAGGTAACTCAGCATAAAGCATGGATGTGGTAACAATGGAAGTATTAAGTTATTCGCTGTTGTACCCAGCCACAAGAAGTTGTGAGTGGGTTTGGTTTTGCTGTGTCTCAGGTTGAAAACTTATTGCCTAATGAGGAAGCTTCACAACTTGACTATTCAAACTATTATGCAATTAAAGTACCTCTAGTGTGGATAGCTGCTCCTGGGGAATTTCTATAGGATTTTTTTTTTTTTTAATTCTAGCCTAGTTGATCAATATCTTGAATGTACATTGGGCCTTTGTGAACTTATGCACATTATGGTTACTTGTACTTGTACTTAGATCTACAGCAAGTACTTTAACTCTGTGTGAAGGAACTCAGCAGATCAGCCACAACTTCTTTCAGAATGATTAAAGCCTATGAACCAATTTCTTCTTTTTTTTTAATATGAAGAAAAAAAGATCTTTTCATTCCACTCTATGTGTATTTCTTATATGGTCTAAATATTATATTCTATTCCAAAATATAGTTAGATCACTGTGAATCTGCTTAGTCTGAGCACTTTGGAAGAGCAATACACAGTTTGGAGAAAGTGCAACATACAGGTCTTAGTTTGCTGAAAGGAATAAATATATACATGTTTACTTCATCTAGGCACTTTGCACCACAACAGGCCTTTTACACCATGTCTCACATGGGGTTTTTATTTTTTTCCAGAGAAAGTGTCAATACACACTGTAACGTGTGCTTAGGTTTGCTATCAAGTACTGCCTAGATACGAACATATAAAATACCTATTTTTCCAAGAAGATTTCTGTTTAAAATTGCATTTGCCTACTGCATTATATATTTTTTTGCAAACTCTGATTCTGAAAGAATGTTTTTATCTCTGAAACAAATCTTATCTCTTCCCTTCTGGAAAGAAGATAACTTTGCATGTCTTAACTCTGCTGGATATCAGACCAAAGATGACTGTTGTTTTGTGTACTAGCCTCCCTGTGCCTTTTGGAAAAGCTGGATTGCTTTGAATTGCTGGCATAAATTAGCCCCTTGGACTCCCTTACTGTATTTCCTCTTGCATCTCTGCTAGTGCTTGAGAGAAAGAGCATGTTTTGCATATATAAATATTCATTTAAAGTGTTAAGCAATGAATGTCCCAAGGGAATGCAGCTCGAGGGGGGGAGTGTGGGCTACAGAGGGCTGTATTTGTGTAGATGTTACAAAGTTGTCAGAGCACAGACAGACTGCAAAATCTGAAGATGTATATCAAAATGTACTGCTGTATATAATTTAAATAAACGTATTTTATACTTTAAAGTACCTGTCCAGAGCACTGTTTCTAAACCTGCACAAGGAGTTATTTGAACTTGTATCATCTCAACACCGTTTTTCTGCAGCTTTTGTTCAATTTATTGCCTTCCTCTACGTAGCTAGAAGAGCCCTTCTCCCTAGGACTGGGCAGCCTTGGGGTTTGAGCACCTTGAATAAGTGATGGCACCTTAACTGTAGAGCTCTAACAGGTCTGTAATCCTGTAACTCCTTTCATGTGGCTTCTCTCCAACTTACAGCAGATCCACCATGGTTTCTGTAAGTATTGGCAGTTGTTCCTAAGGGATTACACTAGATGCTAATCCAGAAAGTCATAGATCTTATAAGCATTTCTTATTAGCATGGAGCGGTGTTTATTTAAAGATTTGGCTCTGCTGTACTCTGAACAGTAATATAGGGTTTAATGTTGGAAGTGGGTTTTAATTGTTAAATAGAGTTGAACAGATTAAATGTTCTTACCAGGCTTCACCTGTACTGTGGATGGATCTATCAGAGTTCAATCAGGCAACATGCCATTATAGCTTGTATTTCTTATGAGTTCGTTTCTGATTTTAACAGTTTTTCTACTTCAGAAAACTTAGCATCTTTAAGAGAATTCATTTCTAAAGCGAAGTTACAGGAGCAGAAACACCTCCAGTCTTACCTGTCCATGTACCAGTTTTGATCCCACTCCCAGTTTAACTGGGAGCAAGAACGTGGAGAGGCAGTGCAGAGTAGCTGGTGTGCCAGAAATCCATCCTGGAATGTTGAAAATGAATATGTGACCCAGGGATGAAACTTTCGTCTTCCAGAATAACCCCAAATGCTCTCTGGGTTTTCTGGTAATCACCTAGTGGCACATAAATGCTGTAGCCCAGGTTTCTGCATATCAGAGCTAGCCTGAAATGCTTTCAAAAGCAGTATCTCAAGAAACTTACTTGATAAAAAAAAGTGAAATAAATAGTGAAAAGGTCTTTGTCAATATCTTCTTTACCATAGAGAAAAACAGTCCTCCTGTCCCCCTCAAAATCAGAACAGCAAGCTGGTGTCTTCCAAATCCTGTGCTGTCCCTGGCAGTGCCTGTCTTCTGAGACAGACAGGAAAGCATTTTCTCAATCATCCAAAATAAAGGGACAGATCTGGAGAAGGAGTACTGCCCAACCTGCTCTGACAGCTGGATTCTTGCAGGCTGTTCTGAGTAGCTGCTTGGGGCTGGGATTTCATGGGATGTCTTTCCATCTTCCATGAGCTTTGACTTACATCAGGGTTAGCTACTTCCTGGGCCATGCATCATGCAAATCCTGCAGGTAAAACCAGCTGCTTCCCATCCCATGCTCCCCTCCAAGTGGAAAGCGACGTGGAGGGTGTGTGGCTGATTTGGGAATGTTTGGTGCTGCTGGAGCAGCACCTGAGTAAGCAATGCCTCGAGCCACCTGCAATGCCAAGGCAGTGGGATCAGTCACTGGACTTAGAAACTGTGGCAGAAGACACTGGCCAGCACCATGCTCACCCTCTGTGTCCTGCTCCCTCACAGGCACCATCTCCTCAGTCCTCTGTTACACTCTGTGGTGAGTGAAGGCCATGAACTGGTGCAGTGAGTACCCTGGGAATCACCTTTCCAAAGTTAAGTGAGGTGAATGTCACATTCTAATTATTCACTGTAGTACCTTTGTATGTGGAATAAGGATAATGACTGTTAAAGATGAGAATTTTAATTAGCTGCTTCATGTCCTGGTTCAATAGACTGTTCTTTCCTGCTCACCTGTCCTCAGAGCTGTTGGAAAAATATCTCCTAAATGCAAAATTAAGGTGACCCTGCAGAGTAAGTTTTCTGTGTTAATGTGAGGTTTAAGATAAGTGAAACCCAAGAGATCCTCACCTCTCCAGGCAGAAAACTTTTCTATGTGAATGGCAGTTTTAGCAAACTAATTTTTTTCCCTGATCTGGTAAACCCTGCTGTCTGCATGTCCCAGTGGGGTGCACAGATGTCCGTAATGAGGGCAGAGAGGACTGAGGGTGAGCTCAAACTTGAAGGTTCACCCCAAAATGCATCCTTTTTGCAGAAAAAGGGCTTTGGGAAGCCAGTGTGCTTCCTCACTGGAAGCTGGAGGAGGTGTCCTTTCTTCAGGCAAGCTTCTTCACCCCACAGACTGTGTTAATGAAAGTCACAACTAAATTATTTTCAGGATCAAAGTGCATCACTTGGCCCTTTTGGAGTCAGTCAGCTTGGGCTGATTTTGTAGTGGCCTAAAGGTTTCCTGCTGCATCAGTCCTCATTCTCTTTCCAGTCCTTAGAACTCTATTTCTCAATCTTTGCTGGCCTGTAAATCCCAACACAATCTCCTGAGTCCAAGTATCTCCGTCCTGTTTGCTGTTCTTGCTTTCTTCATTGACCTTTATTTTTCTTCCATATCTTTCATCTTTGCAGAATTCCTGTCTTAAGTTTTCTTTCCTGATCTGTGAAATTATTGTTCTATTATTTTGAAGGGGTTTATACTCGCAAATTTTGGTTGTGGGTGGTATTTACAAAAAAAAAGTGGGTTTGGGTTTGTTTTTGTTTTTTCATATCAGTGCTCAGGTGTAACAAGGTTGGGTGTGTTACAAATGGATGAAAAAAAAAAAAAGAATAGGACTTCAGAAGGTTCAAAACCAACCCATAGATCTGCTGAACTGGGATGTCACGCTGAGATCTGTATTTGGGTATTGCATCAGAAGCCAAGGTAAAGGTTTTATTCCATGCTCTGGAATGGGACTGTATGGGGGTGTGTATTCCCAGGAGGGGAATAGCATAGCACAGTAATGGACTCTACATGTCTGCTGCTTAGAGGCACTTCCAGTAGGACACCAGTTTTCACCATGATTTGATTCAATACAGACTCTTGATTCTCTTTAAGTGCATATGCTATCAAGACAAAATGGAGCACCACAAGACTTTGGCCTCTTCAGGAGTTGTCAACAAAGAAGAAATGGTATTTTTAAAGCTCTTCAAAAATATTTAAGTCTGTCTATCAACAGAATTTACCTGGTGAAAGCCCACCAGGCTCTTATGTGTAATTTACCTTGCTTTCCTAAAGTTTACAAAAAGATTTTTTTCCTTGAGTGACCTTTGGATTTTAACCATTTCATCAGCAGGCCAGACCTCAGCTGTGGAGTTGAGCTCTGAACAGCCTGGGCTCTGCACTGCTGGCAGGGGAGGCCAGCTGAACAAACCTGCAGTGAGACCCAGCTGAGGTCAACAGATCCTGTCCTAATGAGTGTATTTAAATGTGATGTTGCAGTGTACTCCTGCCTGAGGTGTACCTGAACAAACTGAACTTGTTAATTAATGAGATCATTTGGGTGGTAAGAAAATGTGCTTTCCCATTTTGCAGCCCTTAATGGGGAAGGAAAAAAATGAAGCGATTTGGTTGCTTACTCTGTAGTTCTTTTTTCCAGCTGTCTCATTCTGTAGAGTGCACTTTATTAATGAAGGCTGCACATACCCATGTGCTGATCTGTAGCACTTCCAAGTCCAAATGTAGCACAACAGTTGGTGCAGATTGTCCACTGCCTCTTGATGTTTGACCTGGAGAATTGACTCTGGAGAGAAAATAGAGTTTTACCGGACTGTTGCGTTTGAAACACAAATAATGTGACGGGCAAATGTTTTTCTGGTCATGATATTGGAGCTAAAATGTCACTGCCATGTAAAAGAAGGGAAGAGTTAAAGCGCTGAGAACGTGCTTAGCTGTTATTGTAGGTGTTTACAGTATTGTCATTGTGTTAAACTGTCAAGATCTGTGAGATTTTGTGTTGCAGTTGTGTTTGACCCTAGAGTTCTTGCATGCTAACCTAACGTAGAAGATTAGCCTCTTTGCATGCAGCTGGCTGCTGCTACTGTCGGGACAAGCATGTTCTGTGAGAATGCCATAACTGCCCGGGCTGCAGCCCCCTCCCAGCCCCGTCTGGGCCTCGTGTCCTGTGGTACGTGCCCTGACTCCCCCATCAGTAGCCACTAACCTGAACGGGTCGCTCTCGTGTCTCAGATGCGCTCCCCGAGGCGCCGCTTGATCAGGCAGCGCTGAACTCTGCCTTTTCTCTTCCAGACAGGCTGAAAAAGCTCATTGATGAACGGGAGTCCTTGCTAGACCAGGTAAGCACAGGGCAAGGGAAGAACAGTAAAGGATTAAGAAGATGAAAACGGCCCAAACACGAGGTGTAGAGCAGCAGTGCTATGGTCTGGTTGCTCCTCCTGAGGAGTTGCTGCCTTGCTGACCACTCTGTTCTTCCTCCAGAACACTCCTCCTGTGTGTTAACATGGAAGATACGACCCAGTGTGCCTCTTATTTCTGAATAATAATCCTTCAGATTGGCCAAGCCCATGGGAAAAAAAGGCGTGGCTCAGAAATTGTCAAAGCAAATTTCCTTCCCAGGAGTGAGCCCTCCCCTTTGCTGGGTCTGTGGGTAAATGGGCCATTTGGAAAGGTTTGTTGGAGGAATTGCAGATGGGTAAAGGACAATTACAGGAATTACTGCTGGTACCATGGTATTCCAAAAAACTTACTCAAGAAACTTCAGCTGATCTGTTGCCCTGCAGGACATTCTGTCCTTTCATTTATGCTCAATGACCTTGGGCTTGGGACCAAACAACTTTGGGTATTTTTATGAATGTTTTACATGAATGTGCCTGCAGAAGATGTATGGCTTTTCTAATAAAATCTTTCACTCATTGTTTTGGTCCTGAACTTGTACAGAAGCACTGTGGGTCATTTGCCAAAAGAATTTCTAGGATGTTATTTTGTAACAAAAGATTTTTTGGAATTTAGCTTTTAAAAATACATGATTTGTTTTCTGATACTGGAGTGAATTCGAGCCACAATTTCCCTTAGTGATTTTAATAAGTATTTTCTGTCCTTCAGATTAAAAAATTAAAGGGACAACTGGAAGAAAAGCAAAGGAATGGCAAGATGGAAAATACACAGTCCGAAGATGAAGTTCTGGAAAACGGGACAGATATGCACATGATTGACCTCCAAAGTGAGCTGTGTTTTGATTTTAAGAGAATTTTGTGCCCTGCATGTGAGTGAGAAAATGTATCAGTACAATAATAAGCACGTGGCTCTGAGTAAGAATGAGGCTTCATATCCAAGCCTGGGAGCAGCCATGCACCTCTACAGAGATGAGGGAATTAGGAGCCTTTGTTTAAGACTGCAGTTGGAAATCTCTGTTATTGCTCCTCAGCAGAGCTGGGGTGAGTTCAGGTTAATTCTGCCTCCAGAGTGGTTGACAGGGAATCAGGCAGGACTGGGAATGGTGTCTCTCTGCTGGGCACTAACTGAGAGAACTGCCCCACGTAGATCCCTGATGCGTGGAAATTTTACAGCAGACTTGTTAGAAACTGTTCACGCTTGTTCTGACATCTCTGATAAATCTGTGATTCTTTTAGGAGATGCCAACAGACAGATCAGTGATCTCAAATTTAAACTAGCAAAGTCTGAGCAAGAGATAACAGCATTGGAGCAGAATGTAAGTTTTTGGCTTGTTTTCTTTGTTCAGGCATGGTGAGAATACAAAGAGAAAGCGTATTTTGACACATGATAAATGAAATTATGTTTACTGTGATTTTCTCTTAAAATATGAAACGGGAGTGTTGGAGCAGGAGGGTTACTATGACATTTATGTATGGGGAAAAAGGAATATATTATCCCTCTGTACTGAAGGAGGAATGGTCAAAGACAAAAGTACCTGATGAACTCTGCTGAACACTTCCTGATGCCTAGTTGTCAACAGGTTTTAAATGGCTCCGAGCATGTGATGTGGCAGAGATGGATTTTATACACAGATGTTCCATTTTGATTGTTTACTCTTGTCCAGGGTACATCAGCAATGCTCTTGCTAAGAGAAATTTAGTCAATGGACTGTATTTTCTGTTGCTGGAAGCATGTTAAATATGGATATGTATAAAAGGTCAGGAGTAAGTTACTGTTGCCATGCTTCCTTGGTGTTGTTTTTTCCCCTGAAAATATGCCTTTATTTTATCAAAGTTGAGTTAGCATCTCTCTGGTTATTCCTTGAATACTAGTGGAAGAGTAAAGCTTCAGAGTAACTTCTTGCTACAGCTTCTAATTCCCAGCCCTTGCCTTCACCTCAGGTAATACGACTGGAAGGCCAGGTAGCCCGCTACAAAACTGCTGCTGAAAACGCTGAGCGAGTAGAAGATGAACTGAAGGCAGAGAAACGCAAACTGCAGAGAGAGGTAACTCCACCCGCAAACTGTCCCAGGTCAGCCTGCTCCATGTGGGGGAAACCTGCCTCCCTGGGGGGTGGCAGGGCAGGAACCACCCTTCTTGGCTCAGCAAGGGATAAGCACTGAATTTCTTCGTGGCTTTAATTACTCCTTCTAAATGTGCAACCAGATTTGCAGCACTCAAACTGGAGTAACAGTCATGGCTGTTAGCTCCCACTGCCTTTCCACCATTCCTTCCTAACCTGACTTGCTGAAGGCTTGTGAGTTGTTTGTGTGAGCCTGTTTTCCTTGCTCTGCCAATCTGTTCAGGCCTGTTTGGGGTAGTGTGGCCGTCCACTCTGTCTCTTTAGAGCCTGAATACCTTTATCAGCTTCTCGCTCGCTGCCTCCTGAGGTGCTTCTTTGATTTTTTTTTTTCAGTATGGCTCCTTGCCTGTTCTAAATACTCCTTCTGCTTTGCTGCCTATGAATATTGTTCTGTGCAGTCCACCTCTCTCTCTCACTACCTCAATACCATGCTGGGTTTTACAGGAAACTGAGGCTCTGAGTCACCGCTGTGGATAGAGTTCTAGGGGCCAGAAACATAAAAGCTGAGCAGTGAGACAGGTGTACCTCACCCAAAGCCTTGTGCCTCTGGATTGAGGGAAGTTCTGTGATTCTCTGGGAATGTCCTGTTCCACAGGAGCAACCTCGAGATATATGGTTCTATCAAGCCAAATCCAGACGTGGGAGACCACATTTCTTCTTAACTTGGCCTTCTTTGTTCAGCCTTCTGTAAATACCCTGGGTTCTTGGCAGTGTGCATAAACACCTGTGCGTGTGGCCCACAAAGCAGTTTAACTCTGCTTAAGGAATTTTCAGCTGCTTTATGTTCCAAGTTAACACGGTCAGTTAGTGTTGGTAACTACAAACCTTTGGGAACGGAGTGACGCCGTGAAAGTGACGGTGTTTTTCTGCTTCCTTCCTTCCTCCCTTCAGCTCCGTTCAGCACTGGATAAAACCGAGGAGCTGGAGGTCAGCAATGGCCACCTGGTGAAGCGGCTGGAGAAGATGAAGGCCAACCGGAGCGCTCTGCTGTCGCAGCAATAGCCGGCCCCTGCCGGGGGAAGCGCCACTCCTCAGAGCCGGAACGCCGCCGCAGCCGCTTCCGCGTCCCGCTGCCGGGGACGCTTCGTGTCATTGCCTCCCGAGACCAGGCCACCCCAACACCCGCTCCGTGCCTCCCAGCCGGGCTCTCCCCGCGCTACATCCACAGCAGGGGCTGATCCAAGGGGCTGTGCCCGCGGGAGCCCTTCCACGCCGAGCTCTGGGGGCGTTCAAAGTACAACACATAAGAAGCACATGGAGTTCTCCGTCCAGAGGGCACAGCAGCCATTTATTGCCGTTTAAAATGGCACTCAAAGAAAACAACTTTGACTGGAATTTTTCGTGTCTTGCTGAAAATTTTAAAACAAACACTGTAAGTTTGGGACTTTTCTCATGACAGTATCTGTAATTTAGTGACTACGGTAGAGTTACTCATAGTAGGTTTTTCATTTACAAATCACTGTGGAACCACAAGCCATTACAAAGCAAAACTCCTTCAGTGGAAACCGTGGAAGAAGATGGTCTTGGAAGCAAAAGTGACCTTAAATGACTTTGCCAATAAAACAAATGTGTTCGGAGGGATTTTTGCACCAGTAGAATCGTGAGACTCTTTTATTTCAGGGTAAATAGGCAATAGCTTCATTGAATTTTCAATTTTTATTTGTATTATTTAATCCCTGCTCTTGGAGTTGAAGTAAATGACTTTTAAAGGATGTAAGGTTGCATTAATAAACCAGCATAAGGCCGTGTTTTCAGAAATGGTGGGGTTTGCACTTAGATCACTCTCTTTGGTGCATTTATCAAAGCAAGTGTCATTTGCTTAAACAAAATGTGTAATGGGTTTTTTACATCAGAAACTATCTACTGGTCCATGACCTACTAGGAAACGATGCCGCTAGAAAATACAAGTCTGATTTTTAAAAGAGTAACTGCTAAGTAAAGAAGCACTTTAGAAAATATTACCGCCTATGGGTTTTCTACAGCTACGGAAGTAGCGAGTTATTTCCTTCTAAGATCGCTGCGAAGGTTTTCCACTTCTCCCGCAGAACAGCGTTAACCAGTTGAGATGTTGCAGGCGATTCTTGCGTGTGTAAAAACGGCACGCGGCTGGCACTACAGCTCTGGTTTATGGGAACTCATTCTGAATGTACTACTCAAAGGAGAGCAGCAGCTCCCCCAGGAACAAAGCTGCCCGTCCCACCTCAGCCCTAACAGGAAAGCCAGTTCCTCTGGGAGCTGCTCACGCGCTGAAGCAGCGGCTCCTGTCCCACGGGAGCGACCGCGACTGCCTCAAGAGGTTCTGCCAAGCCAAATCCAGACCCAGGAGTTCACATTTCTTCCTAAACTGGTCGTCAGAGCCTGCGATCCAGGTCTTTCCCCAGCCTCCTCCTCGCAGATGGGAGCTTAGGGTAGGAACCACTGCTATTTTCAAAGCAAGGGGAACGCTGGTATCTTCCTCGAGCACCTTCACAAATTAAATAAACCAAAACCGCTGTCTGAATGTGTTTTCTCTGGTTTGGCTAGAAAACAACACCCTCGTCTTCATCTCTTCCAAGTGCACAAGGAAATTTAGGAATGAAGTACTGAAATTATTATTCTAGGAAAAGGATGAAGAAGGCTTTTTTTTGTGCCCCTGGGGAATTAAGTATGACCTTGTTGATGAAATATGGCAAAACGTAGGAATGGAATGAATCTTTTGAATTAAATTTCCATTCCAGTTAGGGCTTTGGGTTCTTTTTTTTTTTTTTTTTAAATTGTTTTTTGAGAGGAACATTCAGGTGCAGAGCCAGGTTTCTTGTGGAATACCTCAGAATGGCTGTGGATACCAATTTACAATTTTCTGTGCTTGACTTGTTGTAATTTCTGGTGTACAAAGCCTCGGGGGCCTAAAAAACGAGCTAAGGGATTTTCAGAACGGAAACAAACGTGCTAAATAGGACATCTTACCGATGGTGAGGTGTGTGATTGCCACCAGTCATCATGTCATTTGTGGCAGCAGTGAAAGCTGCCTCTCCTGGCAAGGTTCAGGAGAAGCAACCCAGCAACTAAGCGTTGGTCCAAAAGGCAAAAAAATATCAAAAAGGGATGTGTTTGCCATTTCAAAATAGATTTCATCTCGCACCCCATAAGCATTAACCTCATGATGGAAATCAGATGTGTACTTCAACCTGGATATGCTCTTAGTAGAAACCTTTGTGTGTGATAAAAGTAGGTGAATGTTGAAGCCACATTTCCCTCCCCCCCCCCCAACTTTCAGTATGACTTAGCGTTAGAATAAGGGAAGAAAAAAGAACCGGTTGGTTTACTGCAAACTGTTCTGTGTTTTTCTGTGAAGAATGTACGACAACAGGGCTTTGAATGGTGATAATAGCACATGTCCCAGTCCTTTTATCTGAGCTCCAAACGAGAGCACCTCAGTACCCTGAGAGCAGGGCCGAGGTGGCGGCAGCTGGGCGAGGAACAGCTCCTGGGGGAACCAGGATGGGTTTTCCTAGAACTTCTGTTTCAATTTGTTATCCTCTATTTTATTTTTAAATGTTAAATGATTTTTATCGCTTGCAAATGGAATGTTACCCAAAATGTTTTTGGTTTGGTTTTGTTTTGTTTTGTTTTTCCCCAGTCGCTCTGTTAGGAGATGGGAGCATGGAAAAGGAAATTCATTATGAGCAGAACTCGCCAATAAAATGTCACTTGTTTGGGTAGTTTTTATGGAGTGGTCTGTCCATGCTGATGTTACCTGTTCAAGTTCTCTTGGAAGATACAGACTTGCAGGGTGTTATGGGTCTAACAGCTCATTTTCCTTTTCAACGTGTTGCTGCAGGGATCACACAAAGCATGAGCAACCCTGGTTGGAAAATGTACAAATTCAGGGGCTTGTGTGACTGAGGGCACTGGCGTGAGACGTATACCTCCAAGTATCAGCATTTTTAGTGGCAGGGTGCACATACACCTCCAAATTTTGACATTTTAATGGGCGGATGCACTTGGGGAGGGGGAGAACAGGGACAGTCCCCCATCAGGAGGAATTTGAATGGTGTTGCTAATTGGATTAATTCCCTACTTTTATTTATGATGTACATAGAGGTAACCCACACAGTAGCCTTGCCTGGAAGAATCCTTCACATCACGAAGACTCCTTCGCAACAGCGAAGCTTGGAGGAGGCAACTTGGTTCATCAAAAATATGTTATTTTAGTATTAAATGTGCTCTTGCCCTGATGTGTTGCCAGAGTGGTCGCTTACATGCAAGAGACTAAGCAAGAGGGAAGTGCTTATCTTGGCTTTAGATGCTCTAAACCATCGTATGTCTCTGAAGGTTAATTTTAGGCAAGTGTGATGTTTTACACACTTCATTCATACATGTTTAAAGGAAGAAGCAGAGCCCCTTGCACAAGTAACGTGTACCTATGTGGCACCTATGTTTGTCTCCGGTCCTGTAACGCGCTCCTTCAGACTGAAAACTTTCAGGTAGGTTTTAATATGTGCCAGAGGCGGTTAGAGCTGGATATTAGGAAAAGCTATTCCCCCAAAGGGTGGGTTGGGCACTGAACCTGCTCCCCAGCGAATGGTCACAGCCCCAAAGCAGAGTTCAAGGAGCTGGCAGAGTCTGGACAATGCTCTCAGGCACAGGGTGGGGTTATTGGGGTGTCCTGTGCAGGGCCGGGGGTTGCACTCCATGATCCTCGTGGGTCCCTTGCAGCACGGGACATTCTGTGGTTCTGTAGCAGCCGTACGAGGGCTGCTGCGCTCCCGCCCCGCCGGCTGCGCTCTGGTCTGCCGGTGCTCGGCGGCGGGAGAGCGGTGAGGGGAGAGACAGGTCGGTGAGGGGAGAGAAGGGTCCGTGAGGGCAGAGACGGGTCCGTGAGGGCAGAGAAGGGACCATGAGGGAAGAGCCGTGAAGGGGACACGGCAGTACCGGCTCTTGAGGGGACACAGCGGCACTGACTTTGAGGGGATACAGCGGTACCGGCTCTGAGGGGACATGGCGACACCGACATTGAGGGGATACAGAGGCCTCGCCTTTGA
>VXBQ01015078.1:292986-322470 GCA_013400175.1 Phainopepla nitens | reverse complement strand
CGGGGCGCGGCGGCGGGCGTTGGGCGCGCGGGCCGGCGGTGGCGGGAGCGGCCCCGGAGCGCTTCGTGCCTCAGGCTGCCCTGGAGCTGCGGTGAGACCGCCTTCTCCCGCCTGAGGGTTCCCTCTGGGCCAGCGGGAGGACCGGGCTGCCCTCAGGGCTCCCCCGCCCTCAGCCAGCGCTGCGGCGTGGACGGGCTCGGCTGCGGTTCAGCGTTTGGTTGCGTCGCTAGCAGCGACAGGAGGGTTGTTGTACCTTATCTGGGGCGTGGAGGTGTTTTGGTTCTTGTTCTGAAGGGAAAAGTCATTTCTCTGTGATAATGTTGTGATTTCTGTACAGGCATCTGGGATGTGCTTCGGCAGCGCTCGGCTTTTTGATTCCACGGAGTTGCTCAAAGCTTCAGTTAGGGAGCNGGTACCGACTCTGAGGGGATGCAGCGGTACCGATTCCGGGGGGATCTGGCGGTACCAACTCTGAGGGGACGCGGCGGCTGCGCCTTTGAGGGAAGGGGGGAGGAGGTGCGCGCGGCGAGAGCGGGCTCCGCGCCGGCCAATCAGGCGTCGGAGCGCTGCGCGCCGCAGCCAATGAGCGCGGGGCGCGGCGGCGGGCGTTGGGCGCGCGGGCCGGCGGTGGCGGGAGCGGCCCCGGAGCGCTTCGTGCCTCAGGCTGCCCTGGAGCTGCGGTGAGACCGCCTTCTCCCGCCTGAGGGTTCCCTCTGGGCCAGCGGGAGCACCGGGCTGCCCTCAGGCCTCTCCCGCCCTCAGCCAGCGCTGCGGCGTGGACGGGCTCGGCTGCGGTTCAGCGTTTGGTTGCGTCGCTAGCAGCGACAGGAGGGTTGTTGTACCTTATCTGGGGCGTGGAGGTGTTTTGGTTCTTGTTCTGAAGGGAAAAGTCATTTCTCTGTGATAATGTTGTGATTTCTGTACAGGCATCTGGGATGTGCTTCGGCAGCGCTCGGCTTTTTGATTCCACGGAGTTGCTCAAAGCTTCAGTTAGGGAGCGAAGGTAAAGTTAATGTAGTAAAAAAGGGCACTGTTTTGGGGGCAAAAATAACTGTAGAAGCGTATAATTAAACGATGGAAGTGTTCAGGACAAGGTTGGATGGGGCTTGGAGGAGCCTGGGATAGTGAGAGACTTGAATATTTGAATATTAATCATTAGTGGCCCCCTCGGGGAAGGGCTGTCTGAGACAGTGACTAAAATTGAGATGTGTCATTTAAGTAGTTTGGAAAGCAGACATAATCAAGAAATATGGCTAATGCTTTTATGTTTTCCTTTATTTGTTAGAAGCTTCTGAGAGAAGGCAAAGAAGAACTGACAATATTCCTAAGAAACAAGCTTCACAAAGAGCATCTTCCATCCCTGTGGGCTTTCTCTCTGCTTTTTGTTGGTGTTTGTTACCAAACTGGGTTTGCTGCAAGTTCAGAGCAGGTGTATTGCTTCAGTGTGGTGAATTGTCCAGCTGCCTTCTATTGCTAAATGACCTTCTTGTCTTCCTTTACAACTTTCTGGTTGTAAAGAGGCTCAGTTTTTCTTAGGGTTTTGTCCCTAGTAACAGTTTCTTCTTGCTTCTCCAGAATTAAGAGGAATGTGCTTTATGGGCCCCCTTGTCCAACACCCAAGGGGCTTTTAGTTTTTGGGAGGCACAGAGCTCACAGTTCACCTCTTCCTTAATATGAGTAACCTTTATTTGGACACTCTGTGTACTGTATGATGTGAACAGCTCCCTGCCTGTCGACAGGGATTCCACCAATTTAGAAATGAGCTCTTGGGATTTCTTTAGGAAGGTGCTGTAGAATTTCCTGCCTGCATGCGGCAGGTGAAAATAGGATGGTTAATTTAATGTGGTTTTTTTGGTTTTTTTGGGTTTTTTTTGTCCATTTGTATACCACGGAGCATCCTGAACTTCTCTTAATAATTTTTATTAAGGCAGGAAGAGCAAAACTTTGAGAGGCTGCAGTGGAAGGGAGTTGTGTGGATTCCCTCTGAGGAGAGCACCATGGAAGTGGAAAAGAGCAGCAGGAGGAGCTGCTTCACTCAGACCTCCTGTCTGGGTGAAGATTTCGGTGAAGACTCGCAGCTGGAGTATCTCAGTGCTCACGAGGAGTACGAGGAGGAGAAGAACGACTCGAGTGAGTTTTCTGAGCAGGGGGAGGAGGTTGGAGAGGTGGAGGACGTGCCGCTGACTGCTGACGAGGTGCCGCCCCAAATCACGGCGGGGGAAGAAGAGCTTGGGAAGAGCGAAAGACCCACCCACGGCGTGGCAGTGGAGGCCGACATTCCTTTCCTGCCCCCCAGGGAAAAAGCCCCGCTCTGCAAACACGCAGAGCCCTCCTATTTCAGCAGCTGCGAGAAACCTGCGGTGTGCCCACGCGGTGGGAGCAGCAGCGCTGCGGGGGACGCTGAAACGCAGCTGCCGGTTCCTGAAGCCCTCCCTAGCGGGAATGCCGCTGCTGGCACGGACGCTGCCGACGAAGCCTCCGGTGGGAGCCCCGGCGCTGCGAAGTGGGAGCGCGGTGAAGCCCCGAGGAGCGCTGCCGGTGGCTGTGCAGCCGCGCGGGCTGGGGCTGCCGGCTCTGATTGCAGCGGCGGCAGTGCCCAGCTCTGCCTGTGCTCCAGGGCCGTGAACACGGAGGTCACCATGATGAGCAAAGCTCGGCCCACGGGCTGCCTGGCTCGCACCTCCGTGGACGCCGCTTCCAACACAGAGTGGTCCTTCAGAGCTCGGAGCTCACACCTGCAGGTAACTGACCCAAAACAAGAAGGGCCACCAAACCAGTTTGATAGAACTTTTTTTTTTTTAAATTTTAACCTGGCTGCATGGATGGTAATCTGTAACTTTTGCCTTTTTTTTTTTTTTTCTTTTTGCAAAGCAGGAATCGAACGATCACCTGTGTATCTGTGACTGGAATACAGGCACCGACAGGTGGGTCAGGAGTTGGTTTTGGAATGTGAGATTCTGGATAAGAGGCTTTACATTACTGAAAGGTTGTCTCTGGCTTGGCAAAACTGGTGGTATTAAAAGCTTGCTGGGCAGCAGTTTCTGCTGCAGACACCTGGACAGGTGAGAAGAGTGAGCTGGAGACTTCCTGAAGTTGAACTAAGACCAAAGCAGCCTTGTTCTGCAGTTGCTGACCGGTGCACATCCTTTCCAACCTAAATTATTCCATGGCTGTAGAAACAAAATAGGTGCATTTGCAGATCCACAACGTTGCCAAGTTTCTTTTTGTTCTTAAGACTTCATTTTTTGGATAGAAATTACGACGGTGCTTGTGCAGTTCCCACCTCTCTGATAAAACTGACCGTAACGCTACAATCATTATTGTGGGCTAAATAGGATTTTCCTTCAACCTTATCAGAAATAGCTTCTGGCAAGCTCCCTGCTTCAAAATAAAACACCATGAACGTAAACAAGATCTTGAAGCCCTGGAATAAATATTCTGTTGTTATTATTTTAAAGGCCAGAGCATCCCAGCAAGCAAACTGGGAAGAATCCTGCATCAGGCTGCTGTCAGAACGTCCTGCAGAGAGCAGCTGAAGCAGAGCTGCAGCTCCTGGCCATCCATTACGAGATGTGCTACCAGCACTGCTTGAAGGTTTATGAGCTGGCTTTGGAGGAAAACACCTGTTTTGGGAGGCACGTGCTTTAATGTCCTTTAAAATAAAATGGGTTACTGCTTATCAGGCAAAAATTGATAAATGGTACTGGTAAATTCTATCCATAGCTTCTAGGAGTGTGTATAATTAGTGGTGGTATCCAGAGGACCCCCAAGTCTTATTTCCAGCCTTAATTTTTTTTTTTTTTTTTTGGTAGCATTCACAGTCCCAAAATCCTGCTTTTTTTCCAGGAATAAAACCCAAGTGATGCACAATGCAGTTGTTATTTCATGCCCTGGTGTATAATGTAGAGGAATTTTTAAACCCTGTAAAAATCTCTGGGCGTCTCTAGAAGCTGAAAAATCAGTGAAATGTCAAAGTTGATGTTGCTTTTTTTTTACCCACATTTTAATAGATGTGAGGAGAAGACTGAGTTATATTCATCTCTCCTGTTGGTTTTGGATGAGCTGGACAACAATTACAGCAGTATGAGAATGGAAATAAACATGGGCATACCTTTAAAAGAGCTCCCACCACTGTCAGTTGAGCTGAAGTTTTACCCAATCTCTTCCACTTACATCCCCTCCAAGGTAATTTCTTAACTGTTTTATGTTTTTAATATAAATTGTTTTCTAATTAAGATAATTATAGATAAATCTTTCACCTTTTTTTTTTGACAGTTTTTCAGAAAGATTCTGTACTCTGAGTAAGTAGTTCTCATTTGTTGTTGTACTTAATAAGTTAAATGAGCAATGAGTTTATAAGATGTTAAACCAATAGTTTCTTTATTTCAGGATGCATCTTGTTTTTTCATCTGTTTAGCTGAAAGATCAGCATTACCCTGTGGGTACAATGATTTTATTTTAAGGGCATTTTCCCTTTGTGGTGTTCTAGTATGCAAACCAGGGAGTGTCTTCACTATCTTCATAGTAAAAGTTCTCAATTTACAGGTCGTTTTCCCGGTTCCCTGTTTTCACTACTAAAAATTTTTGTCTCCAGTTATAATGGCATCTGTCTTAAAAACCTGAAAAAAAATCCCACACCACAAAAACCCAAAAAGACTTTGCTGCCAGCAGAGATGTCAAGCATATTGATAATATTAGGAGATAATATGAAGCTGTTTTGTTAAGATTATCATGCAGATATAAAGAATGATAGAAAAATAATTTCACATTACAGGCAGGTACATGATAGAACATGTTCAGGAACCACATCCCGTGACTTTGTGTAAGTGGAGGTGAAAACAAATCTGGCAGTAAGTTTTTACTGAATTGGGTAAAAACTGCTAGAGACTGTTTGAAATTTCCTGTTGAGCATGAGTGAAGTTAATCAAGAAAAAGTAAAGGCAATTACTTTGTTTTGTAAAAAATTAGTAAAAGTTGCACAGCTGTTTCAGATTGTAAGGGATACAGCTGAACACCACACATAAAACTATTAGAGACACAGTGAAAAAAAGCCAAGATTTATTAAGCTTATTTTACTGTGTGCTTCTGGAAATCTTTAAATTACTGTAGAACTTAAAATTGTTGTCCCGTATTCTGTATGAAATTCTCGGCTGTGTTTTAGTGATCTTTCAGGTGAAAGGAAAGCTGGCTTTGAAGAACCAAAACGGCAGGAAGAGGGGATTTTTGTCAGTATGGTAGGGAATTCTTCACTCCTGGGTTTTGGAGATGGTGATGTTGAGAAGTGTTTTGTCCTTTTAGGAACCTGCAAATGTGATCAGAGTCTTCAGGGCTCTCAGCCTGGGATCCTCTGCCACTAATTGCAAATGCAGCTCATATGTTCACAATTTTAATTGCCCTTTCAAAATAAAATGACTTGGGGGGTTCTTGAGGATGATCGGCAGATGAACTTTTTTAAGTTCACCTGCTTCGTGGGCTGATAATCTGAAAAATAACTTGCAGTCAGGTGGGACTCCTCAGTGATCTAACTGAAAGGTCTTTGTAGGACAAGTCACAGGGTGATGGTGATCACTCTGCTTGCCCTGAGGCACGGGAAGAACAACCCAAAGATCAGGCTCTGGAACGTGGTGAGTGATTTGCTCTTTGTAAAAACAATCCTTTATTTGTGAGCTAAGTGTTCAGGGGAGGAAAGAAACCCTGTGTAAAACGTGTATCTGTGGTAACACAGCTGCCCTTTCTGTGATGGGATGTTTATATATCAGGGATCAAAATTTACTGATAAGTAATAATAGCTCCATATTATTACTTAGTTGTTTAAAAAAGGATTCTGCTTAAATTAGAATTCCAGACTAGCAATGTCACCTCTTTGAAATGTTGTACCAAGAGATGTAAGTAGCTGAAATCCTCTTCAGCACAGAAATTTGATACTCATTTATGTAGCATACTATGGTTTGAATTTTAACACTTGAATTTTATCCCAACTGCCAAGGCTGTGTAAAAAATGAGGAAAGGAGTGAGTATTGGTTTGATGCCAAGGAAGACTTGTCAGTGGGAGATATTTCAGTAATGTGCAAAGAAACGAAAAAGCAGCAAGGAAAACAAGATTCGATTGACCCAAGAGGTAAAGTCTTGTGCTTTAAGCTGATAAACCAAATAATGGTGTTTATTATTGCAGGGCTCTGTTCCTTCTCCAAGCATAAGTAAACTTGGAAAAAAAATGCCAGCTGGGTTTTCAGATTTATTTTCTCATTCACTTGCAGTGAATCCTTGTACTCTGCTGTTTTCATCCATCCGTGTTTTTCCTTGAAAACTTCACCTGCAGTGCTTGAACTCAAATTAGTAAATGCCCAGCCAATCACATAGATGGAAATCTTTTATTTTGTTCTCCTCCTCCTCCTTTTTGTGCTTCCTTCCCATGCTGGACTCCTTAGAGTGAGATGCACGTGGTTTGTGTTTGGAGACTTGAGTGACAGGGATGGGTGGGGTGAGAAGTCCCAGGGTGTTGGAGGCAGAGGCTTCTCTGTACCAGCCCTCAGCACTGGTGCTGTCACTTCAGAGCTGTGCTTCCTCTGCCTCCCAAAATCCCAGGAAACACTCAGGGAAAAGATGTTCCACCAGCCAAACTGCTGTGCTTCTCAGGATACTCATTGTCTCTTAGAAGAGTCTCTTCCTTCCCTTAGGTTCTTCTAAGGTTTTCTCTCTAGGCTTTCCAAAATCTACAGAGAAGATGGCAGCTCAAGAACAGTTAGTAACTTTGCTTCCTTACATTTATTAGTAGAAGTGAAGACAGTGGGGAGTGGGAATGAACATACTTCTGTCCAAGTTGGTGGCCCAAAACCCTCAGTGCCTGAGGTAAGTCTGTTCTAAATTTGTAGAAGGAATTTCTTGCCTCTTTAAGGGCTTCTTCCATACTCTTGCTGCCTTCTCTTCATACATTCACTCTCAAGTACCCTGATCTGAAATCACCTACTCAAGAGCTGGCACATTCTTTGCTTGGAGATAACCAAAAGGTAAGGAATTATTACTAACTCTCCCTTCTGTGGCAGACTGAGAGCCTTAAATCTTCCTGTCTCGTAACAGTTAATAGATAGGAAAATATGTTACATATTGGTAATAAATTTCTGGCAAATTTATTGGTAATAAATTGTGGCAGAAGAGTGAAAGCACCATTCTTTTGCCCCTGCATCAAACTATGACAGCTGGTTTTTCTTAATCCTAGGACAGTTTGGAATTTACCCATTTGCACTTGATTTTTCATCTTGTAACACCGTTTTTTTTTTTTTTAATGTAAATATCACGTGGTTTTTTACAGGAAAGATTTTGGGGTAATGGATGGGAAAGAAGCTCTTGGATTTTATGGCACGGATCTAAGAAACTCTATATACAAACAGAGTGTTTTGTATTGGCTCAGCTTGGTCCTTGGAGAGTAGAGGGCAAATGAGTAATTGCTGGTGTTGCTCTCATAAACCTCACAGATTTGCTGTCTTGGGGGATTTCCCTTTAAACATGCTGGTCCTGTGGGAATGGTAATTGGATCTAAGATGAATAAGGAATAAGATGAGCTCTGAGGTGCTTTCCAACCCAAACCATTTTGCGGGTCTAGGATTTTATATTTGAAATTTATATTTATTTTTATATTTATATTTCTTTGTAGGAAAGAGGTGTTGTGTGATCTGTACGACTCTTAACCCGTGTGTTTTTTTCCCTGTTTTGATGCAATTCTAGGATCCTGGGGAAAATTCCCTGCAGAAAACATCCACTTGCTCCTCTGTTAACCCACCTGGTGTCTTTGTTTCTCCTTACGCACTGAACTTGAGCAGCTTCACCAAGTTAATAAAGAGACTTCAAGAAAGGCATCCAGAGTTTAGCAGGTGAGATATTTGGGTTTCTTTTCAGCCCTGGTTTGCAGTGGAGCCCATATCCATGGTAACTGCTTGCTGAATGCGGCACAAAATGTGGTGCTGACAGCTATTTCTTTAATTCCCACAGAGATCAAATTGTGGAGGCTGTGCAGGAGGTGAGGAAAATCAACAAAGGTGTCCTGAGTGGCTTGGCCATCAGTTCCATTGAGGAGAAGACCTCTGCCATTCTGAGGAGGTCGATGCACTGTTCTCGGCAGGAGAAGCACTGAAAAAGGTGACTATTCCAGCCTGCAGGGGAATGAACCCCCGTGAGTTTGTGTAGCTCTGCAGCCTGGCTGGATTAACTCAGCCCAAGCCCTGCAGGAGGGAGCCCGCTGGAGCGCTGTGGTTGGCAAGGACTGGGAGCTGTAAGGAGGGGGTCGCACTGGGTGAAACTCGGTGCGCTGGCGGTTCATTCCTGAAGCGCCGCGCTCTGGAGGCTCTGCCACATGCTCGGTGCAAAGCTGACACCTTGTGGTGCCTCTCACAAAGAAATCCCAGCTCTGGATCCAAACCCCCAGGGTTTCTCTCTGGTGTCTGGAGGCCAGCTCTGGACTGCACGTCTGACACAATGACGTTGTGTCGTCTTGTTTTCTCCCACTGATCCCTGTGGCACTGCAGGAGGCTGCAGCAAGCTGACCGTGCTGAAAGCCCAGCCCAGAATTCCACGGATGTCTCTGTCCATCCTTGCTTTAGTCTCCTGCTCAGCTTGCTGCTCTGCTTGCTTTAGGTGCCTCCCAGGTGTCCTGCAAAAAGGAAGAGTCTTCATCTTCATCTCCTGTCTGACTTTCACAGGACTGCAGATAGGGACAGGAACTCATCCCCCAAAAAATTAAAATCATACGCTTGGAAGCATTTTCAGTCAGTAAGGTTTTAACAGCCTCGAAACGTGTTGTGCTTTCCTTGTGGAGTGGTTATTTGGTTTTTCAGTGGTGTGTGGGCTCTGCAGGCCTGATTTGTTCCTATTACAGTATTTCTTTTCCTGTTGTTTTGTGTGGGAGATGATGACTTACAATAGTTTTTATTTTCATCACGAGGGAGGTGTGAAATGGCCAAGTCATTAGTAAATAAGGGGGAGAAAAAGAATCCCCATTTTCCAAAGTAAGGAACAAGTACATAATACATTTAGGAGAAGGTGATTCTGCTCAAAGCTCACCTATACTAACTCAGTCTCCTTGTTGTAATTTGTTCTAGATCCTGCTGCAATTGCTGGAAAGAGCAGCCTTTTTTACTGTCAATAAAAGTTAAAATTTGTTCTTCAAAAAAGTTGGGCCAGTGCTGTGCTGTTTCCAGCCCTCTTCTGCTCCCTCTCCCCGTGGCAGAGCCGCAGCTTTGTGCTGTGCCCTTTGTCCCGGTGCTGAAAGTTTGGTGCCTCAGCTTTGGTGTCTCCTGCTCTGTCAGGACGCAGGCAGCCCCAGGCTTTGCTCTTCCACGTCCCTGCCAGCAGCTGTTGCTGTTTCTGTTCCCGGCCTTAGCTCTGTAATTAGGCAGGTGATAATGGTTCGGGAAGAACGGGCTCTCCAGCCTTCGAGCTGTTCTGTTCCTCTTGGGAAAGCAGCAGTGTGTGCACGATGTGAAAGACCGGAGTTAGCACACTCTGGTGTTCTTTCACATTCTCTTTTTTTATTGCTCTTCTCCCCTTGAAAGGGAGAGCGGACTTCAGGCGTGAGAGAAGCGATTTGTGGGCAGTGACCCCGCTGCAGGCGGAGTCGTGCCGCGCTCCCGAGGGCGCATCCTGATCTCCGGAGCACCTGAGGAGCCCTGGCAGGCTCTGCCGCTCAGGCACGGCTCGGGAACGAGCTGCAGGTGGAGCTGTAGGAGCTCAGCAACGATGGTGCACTCGACTGAAAAATGAAGAGGAAGCGACAAAACATTTCTCCTTAAAATCGCGTTCCATGTGTAGGTTCAGCAGTAGAAAAAGGGGAAGGCGGGATTTTTTAGCTAGGGAGAAACCCTCTCGGTGGAGGTGGGAGCGGGCTTAAGGGAAGCGGGACTGCTCCGTGCTTTCCTTCCGCGCTGTTCTCCCTTTGCCGCGGCTCTGGGCTGCGAGGGGCAGAGGGCGGTAGGGAGAGCCTGGGCTCCATCCCACGGGAGCGGCTCCACCCCGCGCTGCCGCCGGGAGAGCGCAGCAGGAACCGGGCCCGCCCCTCGCTCGGCGCCGCGGGCGCGGAGCCCGCCCGGCCCCGGGAGCGGAGCCGCTCCTGCCGCGGGGCCATGGCCCTGCTCCCGCGGCGCTTCCTCTGCTTCGTGCTGGGTAAGTGCGGCCGCCGCCACACCACTTCCGCGGAGCCGGCGGGGCGGCGGGCGAAGCTCTCCGGGATTCCCCTCTGCGTCGGGCGCGGGCGTGCAGCCTCGGCCGCCTCCGCGCTTTCACCGCTCTCCCCGAAGCCCGGCCGGCTCCAGCCTGGCTTCGCTGGCGACACAGTCGGGAATCCAAAGGAGAAATTATTCAAGCGCGCTGGAAAACGCAGCGCACAGTAAAGCATCGCGCTTGGCTTCAGGCGCAGCGAGGTGGTGAGGCTTGGGACACAGCCTGCTTTGTGGGGGATTCCCTGCTTGCTAGGTGAGATGGACCGAGGCGAGTTCTGCCTCCTGATCTTTTGTTGCAAATGTTTAATTGCTGCCTTTGGAGTCTGCCTTCCCGTTCCTGAGCCGCAGGGAAGAGGAGGTGGCCAGAACTGCCCCTTCCAAGAGCTGAGGTTGGATGTTCTGGGGTTTACCGGTGATGGGGTTGGAAATGCTCGCGTTGTGTGGTTGTTTCCGTGGGATGAAGCGTGCCTCGGCTTCTTTGCTGCTCCTGGCATTTCAGTGCAACAGGTAGAGATTTGTGCCGTGCTTGTCACCTGTGAACTCGCACCAAAAGCTCTGAGGGATGTCGGTGCTGTGTAAAAGTGTGTTTATTTACGGTATTCCAAAGGGAAACTGCACACCCTCATCCCAGCGCTGATCTTCCACAAAATCAAAGTGCTCCTTGAGGAAGCAAAAATTTCTCCTTCCTTCCCTTTCTTCCCCTGTGCTGGTTTTCTCCCCCAAGCCCTGGTGAATAACGCATTGAGCCGTGCTGCACATAATGTGCTTATCTGTACCGTGTAATTAACTGTTTGCTACTCCTCAGCTGTGCAGGGGCAGCCTGTGCCCTTGACGAGGCACGTTCCTGGCTGCAGAGCCCTGTGCAGTGAGCACTGACTCCTGCTAGCTAGGATTTCTCTCTGCTCTGCTTTCCCAGCCTTTCTCTCTCTCCTTTTCCTGACTCTCCATTCTCTTGGTTGGGGAGAGATTAAAAGATTAAGAGATTATTTATAAAAGTAATCCGGGTATCCCAGGCTGCTCCTTTCCATCCCCAGTGGGCTCAGGAGCAGCAGGATGCTGCTTCTTGTGTGAACCAGGTGCCCAATGCCAGCTAATCTGGGTGCTGGGGATGTGTTTTTCACTACATTCTCCTCCTGGGATTTTTTATTTGGAGCACGTTGGACGTGAAGACCCACCCTTTTTACTCCTTCCTGCTTTCACAGCCCTGCACACAGTCAGGGCTGCCCTGAAATTGCAAGTGGCACCTGAGTGCCCAGAAATCACGGTGCTTTGCACTGATGCAGGTGTTTTAAAGTGAGAATTTTTAATTTATTTTTTTTTTTAAAGGGAAGGGTCTGAAAGAAAAGCCTTTCTCTCAAAGCTCAAGCTTTAAGTAACTTCACTGCTCACTGCAGTCTTTAAGAAGTAGTGGTGGTCAGGGAATCAGCCATCCTAAAAACCCCAGTCTCATTCATCAGGCCAGGGATCCAGCTGTACCCCAAGGTAACCACTTCCATTAAGGTAAAATGAGGCTTTTTCTGGGTTTTGGCTGCAGCTTCTTGCAGAGGCTGCTCAGGGAGGAGGGGATGAGCCAGGCTCTTGCTGTTACTGGGGCAGAGATGACTGGCACCATGCAGAGCTCTGTGCTGTTTTTTGCTGTTCAAGGACAGTGCTGGGCTGCTTGGATTTCTTTTGGGTGTATTTCTTGTGTCACTATTACTGTGTAATAATAGGGAAGAGGCAATTGCAAATAAGGTTGGTAAAACATCAATATCTTCTTGATTCCCTGCATCTTGTGTTTATGCTGTACAGCACTGTGTTTGCACAGTCTACAGAAAATTATGCTTTCTTAAAAGCAAAACTTCTGGGCACTGTTAATGAGCTCTCCTGGAAAAGAGAAATTAAAGTCCTTTGTGTCTTCTCTCAGCCCAAAGCGCACTTGGTAATGCCCGCCACTGATTTCAGTTTGAGTGCCTCCTTTATAAAAAGCTAAAGCTCCCTTTAAAGTTGAATTTAAGGCTGCTGCCTCTCTGAGAAAATCCTCCTCAATATTTAGAGAGTGCCCTGTTGGAAATCCCTGACAACAGAGTAAAACGTTCCTTCTCCCTTTCAGAGCATCTCTGGCATGGAGAGGGCTCAAAACTTCTTATGCATCAAAAGAAAAGCGTGTGCATGGGCGCAGCAAAATTACCTCCACCCTGTAATTTCTTGTACTGCTCCCATGTGTGCCAGAAACACATGGATTTGGTGGGCTGGCTGAAGGCTGTGGGGTCTGGTCAGGAAGCCTCTTGGCTTTGAGAAGTAGGATTGCATTGGTTAACTCTGAAACAATGCTGAATTTAGGAGCCGTGAAGCATGGAGCTGTAACCTGCTGACCCAGGAAGCTGTGAGTGATGAAAATACAAATGCCATGACCTGGATGCAATGAAATGAGAGACTTGATAATGGCTAAAGATGGGGTTGGCATCTTTCACCTTTCCACAGGGCTGGAAGTTGACATTGAGGTTATGGCAGAGTTGAGGGAGATCTTAGAAGGCCGTGGATGGGAATCTGGAGTTACTGCTCTGCTCTGGCAAGTTTGTTCTGCCTCCCTGACTGGAAGCAAATGGCTCTGTCTTCTTTTGGGGGAGGTTTGGGGCAGATTTGGGCCCCAAAACATGGCTGTGGTCAGAGCCCTTCCCAGCACAGACCCTGCACCAAGCACAGACCGAAAACATCACTGGGCTGGAGCGAGAGGAGCATTGAAAGCACTTTGGAGGGGAAATGCAGCGTTTCGGCTCACTCAGATAACTAAATGCCTTTTTCTCCTCTAAAATACAGCCATGGCTGGGGTTTGCCAGGTCAGTTCCTGCTGTGGGCAGTCTTGGTCCCTGTCTGCCGTTGTGCTGCCTACAGAGCTGGCTGCTTTTAATCATCAAATCCACTAATGAAGCTGCTTCGTGGCTTCAGTCCCTTGTCTCTGTGCTTCTACAACATGAGCTTTTGGGGATCTGAAAACACATCCTGACACCTCAGAGAAGCACCCCAGTGGGGAGGCAAACAGCAGCCTGGGTGAAATTCCCCCGATTTCAGCCAAGCGTGATCCCCCCTGGGCTTCTCTGTATCCTTCAGGTCAGGTTTGCTGGGAAAGCAGCAGTGCTCCGTGTGGGTGACTTGCAGAGAGGTGCAAAATCTCTCCGTGCTCTTTGGCTGGAAGGGAGGAAAACCACATCGAGAAGGCTCTGTTGAAAAGGGAAACAAATTACTCTGGTGATTCCCGGGCTGCCCACGTGGCTCAGCAGCAGATTTTAGTCTGGAAACTCTGTGTTAAAGTATTTAGTGAAGCTGCTGTTGTGTGCAGCCTCTGATGGGTGCACCAAGGTGACAGTGAGGTTATTTGACTTTTCTCCCTAACAAATTTTTATATTCACTCATTATGTGGTTGTTGATGGGAAACCTGTTAGATTGCCCAGGCAGTGATTTTTTTTTTTTTTTTTTTTTAATCTTGAAGGTAATTCAGTAAAATGGTTGCTAGTCCATGCAGCAGAAAAATCAGTGTTTAACACACTGAAACCTGAACCGGCAGGATCGCAGCATGTTGTCTCCAGACCAATGCCAGGCACTTTTAACCTTGGTGTTGTTTTTCCCTGTTCTTATTTTAGCCTCAATCAACTGAAATAGCCAAAGGAAAAAATAATCCCGGGGGTGGAAGGAGAGTACATTTGCCTTTAGCATATTTCTGAGATCTGGAGTGGGGTGGCTGCTCGTTTGTCCCTGGCTTTGTGCAAAGGGACCAGCCTGCCTTTGAGACCGAACCGACATCTGTGGCATCCAGCGCTTTGTTGATGTTTTAAAAATAACTCTAAATCCGGCTCAAATGTTGGATTGAGGTGTTGGCATGGCAGTGTTGGACACCGCAGTCCTCCCTGGGAAGGGAGGAGGGATGTGCCTGGTTCCCTTCAAGGTGCGCAGAATCCAGTGGGGATCCCTCCTTTCTTCCACCCTGCACTTCGGAGCAAGGATTTGGTGCTGGCCACGGCCAGAGGGGATTTCAGCTCGGGATGGGCGAAGTCAGGGCTGTACAGACATTGCCAGTGCCTGTCTAAAGCCTGTGGTTTTCCTCCATTAATTCAATCAAGAAAAGCTATTTTCCAAAGGACCCCGCTATTCATCAAGGATATAATTATCTTTATAACTAACAGCTCGTGGCAGATTTTTCCCTCCCCTGATGTACAGTCAGCCAGCCGTTGCATTTCGGCTTTTGATTTCCTTCCTCTTTCTTCCCTTCTTGGCTGCTTTTGATTTTATCTTACCTAGTGGGTGAATTCTGGTGGGTAAATAAAAATATTTGTTATTCAGTCCTCTGCAGAATCAAGTCTAGGGGCGTGTAAGAGAAGTCCCATTCCTGGGAATGTGCTTGGCAGCCTGTGATGGATAACAGGGCCATACCATAACTGGTGCCAAAACAGTTGGGAAACTGAGGCAAGGAGAGAAAGACCCTCATCGAATTCCTTGGAGCAGCCTATTTCAGTGTATTCAGTAGTTAATGTTATTCAACAGCAATGCTTTATGGCAAAAAGTCAACCCCTTGTGACCCAGCTAAGCAGGACTGCCCTGCACTGGGCTACAGAGTAGAGACCTTAATTTTTCATTTTCATTTTAACTCCGTGTTCTGTGTCTTACAGGAGCTGTTACATGGAGTCTTGTATGGATTGGAATGGTGCTAAATTATCTTTCCTTTGGGGATGGATGGGCTGTTGTAGGTGCCTTGTGAAATACTGGACTTGAAAGAGGAATAACACAGTGCAGTGGGACCTCCGAGCCCCCAAAAGCCCCCAGACAGGCTTTGCTTTTAGGCATCTGGCTCCTACCTCAACTTCCAACTAATAATTCCCTGGCAGTTATTTTTAGGCTGTTTATTTTGTGCCCTCTTATAGTGCTTGGAGTAGCCATAGAATGGCAACAAAAACTCAAGTATCCCCAGCCCAGCAAAAAGTAAATGCCTGCAAATCATCCAAGTGCCAGCTTGAGGGATAAATCACTTCCTTCCTTTGCAGGCACAACAGGATGCCAAATTTAAAACCTGGGAGATCCTTTTGGGTTTCATGATGATGTTCAGCTGTATGCAAAATATCTCATTAAAAAAGCAGCTTTCTCTTTATTTTGCTTAGTGTAATAAAATGAAGGGAATAACCATTCCAGGAGCAGGGATGAAGTCCCCCTTTGCTACACTGAGTTAATAAATCAGATTAAAGGCCTTTAGGTTGTTGGTGCACCTTCCCCTTAATGTGAAAAAGTGGCTTGTGGACGAGGCCCACCACATCTTGTGCTGCATTCCCTAAAAGGTGGAAACCTTTGGAAGCTTTCCACACGGCCAGGTCGCCAGCAGGGGCCTGTCCCCAGCTTGGCTGAGCAGAGAGGGACTTTCTGTGCTGACTGAGGATCCAGTGTCCGCTGTCTCCCAAGGCAGCAGGGTGTCCTTCAGCCATGGCCCCTTCCCACCGTGGGCTGTATCCTTCACCCTGCCTCTTCTCATTTCAGGTTTGTCCCCTGCCATGACGCTTTTTTCCCCTCTCAGCTTCTCCCCCATCCCAGTTTCCTTGAGTCCTTTTTTGAAGCTGTTGGACAGGCAGAATTTGGGATGAGCTTTCCATCTGCAGAGCTCCCAGGGGAGCTCCAGCAGGGCTCAGTCCCTGTGTCCCTGCTCTGTTCAAGCAGTAGCTGTGTGGGTTCCTTCTGCTGCTCCATCTGCAGCCCCCTGGAGCAGAGGGCAGGCAGGGAGGGGGGAGCTTCCTTCTCTTCTCTTCTCCCAAGTGAGCACTGGCAGCCTGTCCAAGACACCCTGGGCTCAGCCTTCCTGGTGCTTGGAGATGGGCAGATCTGCCCCCACCTCCCAGCTGCTGCTCTGCCTCCAAAATCCTCGCTGTAGCGCGATTCAGCGGCGTGTTGGAAAATCCACACCCCCTTTCAGCACATAAAAGCCCCCAAACCCCATTAATTCCCTTCCAATTTACATCCTGACAGGCTGTGTTTGGAGAGGGAGTCCTGCAGGTGAAGGGGCAGTGCCACAGCCGTGGCAGGGGAGGCAGAAGCTGCCTGGTTTGGGGAGCTGAGGATGCTCCTGAGGCATCCGTGAGCAGATTGGGAATGGGATGATGGCAGGTCTCTGCCTGCCCCATGATCACCTGCAGGGCTCAGACCCTTCATCCCTCTCCATTCCCAAGCTGCTGCACAGCCCCTGGAGCCACTGCTGGATCCCAGCCCCCATCCTGAGCCAGCCAGGCAGGGAGGAGAGACCTTAAAAATTCATTCCCTGTGCAAATCCCGGACGGAAATAGCCCTGCTGGGGCTCGGGGGTTTGGGATGAATGCGGGGGCACAGCCCAGGCTGCCAGCAAGGGCAGCTGGGAGCAGATGGTACCTGAGGAAGGGACAGTGCTGAGCCAGCCACCCTGCTGTCCCCAACCCCAGCATCTGCAGTTTTCTGTCCAAAACAAGCGTTCCAGCTGAACACCAGCTCAGTTTCTTCCTGGTGAACCAAGGGCTGTTTGCAAGCTCTGAAGCCTCTGCTGAGCTGCACCAGTGGAAGGTGTTTTTCAACAGAGGGTACCCAGACCCTTCCCAGGCTTCTGCAGATGCTGGAAGGCCAATTTTTCCATTTTTGTGGCTGCAAACTGAGATGTTCTTCATGCTCATCTTCTGCCTCCTGCCCCAGGACCTCTCCCCACCCTCCTGTGAGTATTTTATTCTGCAGCCAAGTCCAAATCACGAGGAGGCTTGTTCTCAATAAAACAGCAAAACCACCACCTTGAAGAGCAGAGAAAAGCAGCCTCTTTCCATCTGGGGCTTGTTGAGAGCACTAATCATTTCACAGGGGAGGTCTGAGAATTTGGGAGAAGCCCAGGGGAAGATACTGGGGTGTTTGTTCTTGGAGCCCAGAGCTTTGCTGGTGCCAGCCCTGCTGTGAGTGTCACTTGGCAGCTGCCATCTTTGGGGTGCAGCTTTTGGATGAATATCTGCCTGTTTCCTGCTCTTTGCTGTGAAGCCCTGAACAGTTTCCCCCCCAAAAATCGTGACAGTCCACCCGGGTGGTCTGCTGAATTCTCTGCATGTGTTGTCAGATATTTTCATCATTCACGCAGCACCACCAGGGCTGCTTGCAGAAATGCCTGGGGAATGGGAACAGCCCGTGCTGCGCCGGTCTGAAATTCCCAAATCTGTTGTCAGGCTCCACAGTCCTCCCTGCCTCTGCTTCTCTGTGGGGTTGGTTGCACATCCCAGCAAGACAAACCCAAGAATTCCCAGAATTCCTGTAACACTGAGGAGAAAAAGGGCAGAGGCCAAGGAATTGTGCAGGGAGATACTGATGTGAAGTGCAGGATGTTTCTTGCAGAGAAAGCTCTGGGATTTTTGCTGGTGAACCATCACTGTGACAAATGTGTGTGCTCACAGAGGGGTGGTGTCCCCAAAGCTGTTTCTGGAGGGGGGGCCCCGAGCTCTTGGTCCAGGCTCCAGCTCTGAGAAGTGCAGTAAAGGAAAGTCCCGTTGTCTTCCCTCTAACTGAAATTTTTGTAACAATTCAGGACCAGCGCTGGTTTTCTCCTGAAATAAACGTGCAGCTTTTTGCAGCTAACCCTCAGTAAGCTGAGTCCTGCTGGATGCTTGCTGGGACTCTCCAGGACATCAATCCCAGGGCAATCATGAGGATCTGGGATGCCTGCAAAAGCCATCATTCCAATCACCTCCTCACCACTGCTCTCCAGGTGTTTCCTGTGAGGAGGCAAACGAAGCGTCCTTAATATTGCATCTTTTAACAGGCAATCAGGGATTCTCTCAGCAGGGAAGGTTGTTCATCAACAATTCTCATTATAGGAGAAGAGGGAATGGCTTCCCACTGCCAGAGGGCAGGGTTAAATGGGATATTGGGAAGGAATTCCCTGTGAGGGTGGTGAGGCCCTGGCACAGGGTGCCCAGAGGAGCTGTGGAAGTGTCCAGTGCCAGGGTGGACAGGGCTTGGAGCAAACTGGGCTAGTGGAAGGTGTTCCTGCCCATGGCAAGGAGTGGGACTGGATAAACGTGAAGGTCCTTTCTGACCCAAACCAGGGTCAGAATTCCAGGATTCTGTGATTGCCCGTGTCCATGTGGCACCTGAAGACCAAGCAGGGCTTTGCAGGTACTGTATAGCTCCAGCGGGGTGCTCCCAGAGGAGCACTGCACTCCTGCAGCTCTCAATGCCATTATCCCTGAGGGAATGGCAGTGACAGGGGACCGTGAGAGGGGAGCTCTTTGGAGGCAGCTCAGCCTTGGTGCAGTTGAGTTTTGGAGCTCAATTATTCAGCAGCTCCTCGCAGCCTTCACAGATGGATGCTGCTGAGTTCAGAGCCGTGACTGCTCTGGAGCTCGGTTATTTACAGCTCACTGCAGCTGACTTTCACCATCTCCATCAGCAGGGCTGAGGGCAGAAGAAAAACCTTCTGGAATGAGAGCCAGGAGATACAAAAATCCCTCTGTGCTTTTTTTTTCCCCTGGTTATTACCCTGAGCCGGCCCCAGTCTGCAGTGGGGTTGGGGGAAAATCTGTGAAGCCGCAGGGATCCATAGGGTGAGGTGGGAACCGTGTGGGAACGTGGCAGTTTGACCTTAAATTGTGCAATTACAGCTGAAGTCAGTCCTCCTGGTCAGCTGGAAACAAAAGAGCTTTTTGGCCTGGCCGTGCCCAGCTCCATCCTCACAGCACTGACACCACGGGCCCTGCTGGGCCTCACGCCTCTCGGGGTGAAACAAAAGAGCCCTTCACCATGTCCAAAATCAGATGGGCTTGGGAAAGGTCACTGGCTGATGGCTCTGCTTGCCCCAGTCCCTGGGGCAAGGGGATTTGCACAGCCCACACACAGTGTGGGAGAGGCATCTTCCAGGAGCAGGTGCTGGTGGGGCAAGCAGAGCTCCTGGGGAGCACTGAGGAGCTGCCAGAGTGGACAGCAAGGTGCTCACCTGCCTCTGAAGGACCTCCAGAGCTGCATCTTCTGAGCTGCTGTGATTGGCAAGTGCTTAAAGCTCCCCAGGGTTTGGTTTTCCCTTGGTTTGGGTTGGTTTTTCTTTGAACAGTAGGGCTGATTTTCATGCTGGCTACCAGCCATCTGTGGCGTGCTGCTGCTTGCAGCCAGGTTGTGGTTGCTTCCTCCCTGAGTTTATTCAGTGTTTCTCCTCTCTCTACCCAAGGCTGAGGTGTTTTCCTCCAGGTTCATTCTGCACAGGCAGCTGTGTGGCCATCGGGAAACACAGGGGCATCCCTGTGGTAAGGATAGCTGTGGTACAGCTCGTCTCTGGGCTCATCCCCGTGAGAGTGGGGAGAAGCAAAGCCTGGCAGAGCGCAGCCTGGCCGTGCTTGCTTAACTTTGCTCCTCTCTCTCTCTCTCCTCGTGCTGCATCGCTGCTGAATTTCCTCAAGTGGCTTCGTCTTCCTCAATTTCTCCCTATGCTTTGCACGCCTCACTCATTCCTTCCTGGCTCTGTTTCCTCTTGTGCTCCTCAGTCCCCTTGGCTGCTCATCTATCCGCTTTTTAATCCGTTCTCCTCCCCTGCTCTCCCGTGTCCTTTTGCCGTGCTCTCCTGCTCTGCACCTGACACATTCCCCAGCAGCATTTTCTCAGCAAGCTGCTTGTCCAGACAAGTGATGGCTGTGATATTTACAGGGCACTTGTCCTTCACAGTCCAGTGCACGGACGTCACCGAGGGGTGACCCCCGGGGTGGCTCCTGATCCTCCCTTGGACACTGCTGCTCGCTCAGCCATGTCACTCCTTCGCTTGACTCATCCAGATGGGAAGGGATGGGAAGGGGAGAAAAGCCTCCTGGCCATCAGTCATCCTTGAGCCTGCCTGGACTGAGCTTTGTAGTCTGTAAATCATTTACATTTGCCTCATGTAAAATTATTGCACCTTTCCTTCTTCTTCTTCTTCTCTTGGTGCTTTGTTTCAGCATGTGAAACCCTCCCATCTGGGAGCAGGGCTTATCCGTGGCTGAGGTTGGTGCCCCTGGCTGGTGTCAGCTAGGCAGAGCTTGAGGTTTTGGTAAACTCAGTTTTATTATTGCAACAGTGAGGGTTTAATGCTCTTGAACGTCTCTTGGCTCCGTACCTCCCATGGTTTTATCTCAAGTCAGGCTGAAGTGGCTGCTGCTGTCAGAGGCAGCATGGGAGCCCTGCACCCATCCAGGAACTTCAGCCAAGGCTCTGGGGGCCCTTCCCACCCAAATTCCCACCAGCTCCTGATTTCCCACCCATTGCCATAGGATGCTGGTACCTAAGTGGATTCAGAGTCCTCAGAGTGAATCCGAGGATTTTAGAGGCTGCAGAGGGGTGGCGTTCCGTGGTGATGTCCCTTGGCCACTAAATAAGCAGCTCAATTCTGTTGTGTTAAAATAATCAGATAAAAATAAAGCACAGAGTTATTCACACGTAGCAAAAAATAGATCTGGTATGTGCTGCCTGCCTGCAATGCACTCCAGGAGCTGCAAAGGCACTAGCTGGCACTTTGGGACCAAGGGAAAGCTATAATTTATAGCCAGGCTCACTAAATTATTCCCCCAAAGGATTTTTTTTCCCCTTGCCTTTGTAGCATCACTCTCCCTTTCCCCTCACTTGCACTGCTTGTGCATGAGGCTGTAAGCAGCACCTTATTCTTCCCTGATTTTAAAGCAGTTGCAGGGACACGTTCCCAGGAGGGAATTCAGTCAGCACTGTGCAGGCAGGGATGGATTTGATGGATTTCCCTGTGTCTGTCCCTGCGCCCCAGAGGTGGATGTTTGTTCCCTAGAGTGGCACTGTGCAGGTCATTTTTCAGGGTTCAGCAGCAGGATTCTCCTATTCCCCAGCTTCCCCCACACCCTTACTTGTTTATTAAGCCCAAACCCTGGACGTTTGAAGTCCAAAGGCATTTCGGGCAATCAGCGCAGCATAAATGCACGTCCTTGCTAATTTATGAGTTACCCAGCACGTCCTGAATAAGTGATTGATCAGCGCCAGGCACTTGGGAGGCTGCAGGGTCCCAGGGGTGCGAGGAGGGAAATAAACCTGAAAGAAGGAGCTTTGGAAGAGCCGGGGTCGCTCTGGTGGCAGCAGCGCCTTGGCGAGTGCCCGTGCGTGGGGACGGGGGGCTGCGGTGGGGACGGGAGCGCCGGCAGAGCCTGACAGCCCTGGCCTGTGTTACAGCCCAGCACTTCATCGCGGCCACGGCGTGCCAGGAGCCCGACTACGGCTGGATGATCCGGCACTACTGCCTCGAGCAGTTCCAGCGCAGCATGGAGGGCATCGGCCAGCGCCTCTGGTGCGACTGGGACGAGACCGTGGGGTGAGTGAGCCCCCTCTGCTCCTCCCCGTGTGGGGTGAGTGAGCTCCCTCTGCTCCTCCCCGTGTGGGGTGAGTGAGCCCCCTCTGCTCCTCCCTCCGTGGGGTGAGTGAGCCCCCTCTGCTCCTCCCCGTGTGGGGTGAGTGAGCCCCCTCTGCTCCTCCCTCTGTGGGGTGAGTGAGCCCCCTCTGCTCCTCCCTGTATGGGGTGAGTGAGCCCCCTCTGCTCCTCCCTCTGTGGGGTGAGTGAGCCCCCTCTGCTCCTCCCTCTCATCCCGCTCCCATCTGGGCTTGTGGGGTGGAAGGGTGTCAGCGTTAGGGTTTATTTCATGGGGGGAATCACCCTGATCTCGCTCTGCCTGGCTGCTGAGGCTGCCCTGGCTCTGTCCCTGCTGGGTCCCTGAGGGGTTTCTCCAGCCTGCTCACATGTGGAGGGCTTGGAGGGGAGAGCGGTGGGTGTTGTCTGCCCAGACTTTGGTGAGGTTTTTGGCACTGTCTCCTGCGTGTGCTGGGTGAGGGGGGTTGGGAACTGCCAGAACAGCCAGGCCTGGGGGCTTGATCATTGGCCAAACTCTGGTTGCAGCACCTAGGGGAGTGTCACAGGGGTCCCCACTGTCCTGCTTGACCTCTTCATCAGCAGTGTGGGTGATGGGACTGAGTGTGACCCCAGCACCTCAGGTGACACCAAACTGGGAGGGGTGGCTGACTCACCAGAGGGTTGTGCTGCCATCCACAGGGGCCTCAGCAAGCTGGGAACCTCCTGAAGCTCAGCAAGGGGAAGGGCAAAGTCCTGCACCTGAGGAGGAATGGCCCCAGGCATCAGGATGTGCTGGGGCTGCCCAGAGAGAAACCAGGAAGGGACCTGGGGGTTCTGATGGGCACCAGGTTGAAGATGAACCAGGAAAGTGTGCTGGTGGGAAAGCAGGGGCAGAAACTGAGGCACAGGGGGTCCCCTCTGGACACCAGGAAATGTGTTTTCACTGTGAGGGTGGCCAGACGCTGGCACAGATTTCCCAGGGAGGATGTGGAATCTCCATCCTTGGAGATACTAAAAAAAACCAGCTGAACATGGTCATGAGCAACCAGCTGTAGGTGGGGCATTTGGACAAGGTGGAGTGCATCTTCAGAGGTCATCTCCAGCCTCAGCCATTCTGGGATTAAAGGGGTTCTCAAGGAGCCCAGCCTAAGCAGGGTTTGGAAGTCAGGGTGCTGGTCATGCTCCACCACACAGCAGTGGAGCTCCAGTAGGAGAAGGCCATGGCTCTGCTGTGTGCTGTAAGTTGATGGGTTAATGAAGAGGCAGGTTGGGGTCCGCATCACAGGGGCTTCTGGTGTCTTGATGGAGATATTTTCCATGAGATTCTTCATTTTTTCTCAGCACTCTGGTTCTCCAGACAGTTCAAAACCCCCTAACTCAGTGTGAAAGCCCTGTAACCCACCAAGATGTCCTCAAACCCTTGCTGTGAGAAAATCCCAAACTGCCCCACCAGAGCTGCTGGCTCAGCCCCTGCTTCCAGAAGTTGTGAGTTGATTTTTCCAAGCAACTAGAGGGAGAGGCTGGAATGGTATGGCAGTGGCAGCAGCCTGCTAAGCCTCCTGTTTGTAATCAGTGTCAGGGAGCCAGCCGTGATTTACGGCTTGGGAGCAGCAGAGATTGCAGCCCTGCTGCTGTGGTGGAATGCTTGGGAGCATCTCTGAGGGCTGAGGAGGGTGGAAAGGGAGCCCTGCTCACTGCAGCCCCACCAGGGACACCCCAGGGTGTCACAGCTGGGCAATGTGCTGCTCCGCAGGGGTTTCTGGGTTTATTTTCTGATTTTTTTTGGGGGAAATTTCCTATGGGCTTGGTTTTGGTTTTATTTTTATTGCAAACAGTGCTTTCTTTGGATTAGCTCTTTGCTATTTATCATCGGCAGAGCTGAATCTTTTGGTACCGGCGCAGTGTAAATCTGCTGAGATGGTTTTGACTGAAGTTGAAAAACTGCTCAGGGGTGGCTGGGTGTTGGTGTGAAGGCTTGAGAGAATAACCCTCCTCTCTCCCCCTTCAGCTCACTCTCCTTGTTGTGCCTTTCCACGGCCTTTTCCTGGGAAAACGAAGCAGCAGAACAAAGATGAGCTCATGTGACACCAGTGGGGATGGGGGTCAGCTGGAAACAGGGAGCAGATGGTGCTGAGTGCCGTGAGTGTTTTGCACAAAAATTAAGAGGTTTTGTGAGATTTTTCTGATTTCCTGCTTCGTGGCCCCTTCTTCTGGGTGAAATTAAAACCTACACACGAATGTGTATCCATCTTTTGGTCAAAGGTTGGACTCCCAAGATCTTGGAGGTCTTTTCCAACCTCGATGGTTCGATGATTCTGTTCTGTGATTCTAAACACACTACTGGGTTTTTCTTCCCCTTGATCCATGGCAGATTGGAGGGGAAGAACAGAGAGCTGAAAGACTGTGGGGAGATTTCTGGTTCTGAGAAGCTTCATCTGGTGCTCAGAAATGCCCAGGGCTGCTGATGCTGTTCCAGCCCTCACCATCTTGTTCTTTATCTCACATGTCCTGTTTGTCTCCTAAATAGCTTCAGCTAAACTTGTCACCCTTGAGGCACTTGGAGGAAATGTTGATAAGCTTGCAGGGTTTAATTTGATTGCCCGAGTCCATTTGCTCCGTGCAAACACATGGCTCAGGGTTATTTGAGAGATGACATTCCTCTGATCCTCTTGTGCCCTCAGGACACTGGAAAAATGGGGTAGAAATAGTTCAGTTACTGCAGTAAATCAGCTGCAAGGACATGGGGTTTGGGTGGGCTCAACACCTTGTTCCTTGGATGTGTGTGGGAATCACCTTCCCCTTTTTGGGGAAAGGGAAGATGTCGCAGCAGGAGTGGGCAGGGGGTGGCACAGCTGGCTAGTCACCCCTCTGGCACTAGGGGAAGGATTTTTTCTTCCACCAGCTGTGAGACAAAGAAATGGAAATAAAGCACCTGCCTGGAGCCTGTTCTCTCCAGATCTTGCCCCAGACCAAGTCATTTCAATTGCTTGAAACCTGTCTGAAACAAGGAGAAATGTTGGGAGGTTTTGCCTCTGTACCACCAGCAGCATCGTGTTAGGAGCTCTGATCTCCTGGCTGCAGCATTTAGCAGGGAAATGCCCCTAAGCTCCACCATTTCCTGCTCAGTCGAGGATGGCACGATGGGAACATCTGGATAAATGAATAGTCTCAGCAGAGTCTGTGACTGTGGGTCACTGCTCCCGTTTACAGGCAGCAGATGCTGCTCCCATCTCGCCCTCAGAGGCATCAGCTGAGCTCTCACACCGCTGCTCCTGCTGTGTGCTGGTGTAACCCAGGGATCTCTCTGGAGCAGGAGTGTTGGGTGAGCTTGGGCTGGGCCATGGGGACAAGCCCCAGCTCTCTGGGAAGGATTGTCCAGCCCCCTTGAGCTCTGCTGGCTTTGTTAGCCTTGCTTCTTTAGGGAAGGTGGGTGGGTTTTGATATGCAAGTTTTCCTCGTGGACCGAGGGAGCTTGTGTGAGCTGCTGCACTCTTTGGCTGCCCTGGGGTTCCAGAGGCAGCCTGGAGCTGCATCTTGGGATCTTTGGTGACCGTGGTGGTGGCCGAGCTGCTCCGGCCGGGAGCTCAGCTGTGCCCGATGAATTATCCCAAAGAGCAGCTTGGCTCTTTTGATTCCAGCTCCATCGGCGTGGTGGCTGAGCCAGGGGGATTAGCTGTGGACTCCCTCGAGGCAGCTATTTCAGGGATGTGCGGGGGTCGGGCTGCCCCTGCCGGCCCACGAGTGCGTCAGCAGCAGCCGATGACTCGGGGATATTTTCCCCGCTCGGTTTCGGCCGGAGGGCAGGGAGTGGGTTTGCGGGAGGGTTTGTGCTCGCGCTGCCACAGCTGCGGGTGTCACTCCAGCCCAGCCAGGCATCTTCAGCCCAAATATATCCACCCTGTGGCATTCCTGAAAATCTCCCTGGAATGCTTTCCCCCGGGAAGGAGCTCACCAGGGGGATGGTGCTGCTCTGACAGCTGCAGCCAGGGATGGAGCTCCTCTCCCAGCTGTCAGCACACTCACACTCTGTCTTCAGGTTATTTATCCGTTATTTGCAGAAAACAGATTGATCCATTCTCTTATTGTCTCATTATCTTCTTATTTATCTTCAGCTTGCCAGGTCCTTTCTGGATACTCCTTTAGCCTGGCTCCAGGCTCACCCTGCAGCCTTGCAGAGGAGGAAATCAATGTTTTCTTTTAATTGGCAAAGCAAAAGCGAAGCCTTGTGGTGTTTTCCTTTTTCCCTTCTGGAGCAAGGAATTCAGGGAGGACAGGGAATAATGGGATACTCGTGGTGAAAGAGAGAGCTGTCAATCCTGTGAACCCCAGTCCTCGTGCAACACCGTCCACATCCAAGTGCTGTCAAGGAATAAATGCCAGAGCCAATTCCAGTCTTGGCTGCGGTGGTAAAAAAAACCAGAGGAATTCTTTGGGATTTAGAGCAGTAGAACCATTCAGATGCCATCAAACCCTAAATCATTCTTTGACTGCTTCCCACCAGTGACCCAGCCCCATCCCCATCCTGCCTGCAGCCCTTCATCCCCATGGAGTCCATCCACAGCATCCTTTAAAGCCAAGCCATTTCCATGGTGACAGGGAAAACAGTTCTAGCTGCACTTCGTGTTGGGTAGGGAAAAAATATTCCAAAGCACGGCCGAGCTTTTCAGGGCCAGGTGTCTGTCTCCTGGCAGTGGTGGGATTGTTTGGGAAAACCTGCCCTCTTCCCAGTGCTGTCCTAGAGCAGCTGCTTAATATTTTTGTGAAGGAGACGGTGTTGGGGAGATGGAGGCTTGCAAAATGAGCTGTGGGCTTGTCTGAAAGCCAAAAGCTTGACTCCACATTTGCCGTAGGTGGAATGGAAGGTCAGAACAGAGTTTATTAGGGAGGCCCTCCTGTTGAATCAGGAGATGCAGAAAGGGCCCCCTTGCTTCCTCAGTTTCCTGGGGTGGGGTCTGGGTGTGGCTGGATCCAATTATTTACTACACAGCATAGGTAGTTATTTATATTGCCCTATTTACTGAAACAATATTGAAGCAAAGCTGTTAAAATGAGCAAAATAATTATTGAGTAGAGATTGGTGTTACCCACGGGGGCAAATCGTGACCCCCCCCCCTTCCTTCTGCATCCATCCCTGAGAACTTTCACAAACAGGGAGCGAACAGTTCAAGCTGGTTTACCCCCACTTAGGCTGAGCATCCTGCTCCAGCCCTCCCTCCAAAGAGATTTAACTCTGAGGATCATCCTTGCAGCCTCTGGGGCTTGGCTCAGCTTTGCCCTGCTGAGCGTGCTGGGGTATGGGAGGGGAACGTGGCTTTCCGGGGCTGGGCTGTGGGGTGGCAGGAATAGGGCAGAGCTGAGCAGGAAAACACCCCCCTTACTTCTCCCTGAAGTATTTCACCACCAGCCCAGGCTGAATTCCCAGTGGGACCAGGCTGGCACGGTGCTGTCACAGTAATGTGGCACTGCTTGTGAGAAGAGAGAGAGCCGGATGCCGTTTGGAGACGCAGTGGGATGAACATTGACCGTGGCTGTGGCAGGGAACAGCGCGCTCAGGCTCAGGCACCGACACTGCTGCTCTCCAGGAGGGATCCTGATCCTGTCTGACAGGGCATCCTGAGCAGCCTGGATCCGGTGGTTAACCCTGGTTGTCCCTTCCCAGCCCATGGATCCTGTTGTGTCCTGCTGTGGTAGCTGGCACTGTGTCGGGAGAAGGTCCCAGTGCCCTGTGACTGGGTGCATTTGGGACGGGCAGGAGGTGATGGAGACTTGCAGGGCTGCTTGGGGGTCTCTGAGATGAAGTGGAAGAAAGGAGAGCCCTTGGCCACGGCTGAGAGCTCAGCTCTGCTTCAGTTGGCCATTGATAGAAGTGCCATGGTCAGGTATGCTCTGTGGCAGCGAAGGGCAGAAATCGGCTCTTGAAGAGCACCCAGCCCTGCTCTCCCTTGGCCTGGAGCTCAGCAGCCCTCGGTGCCACTTCTGCACTTGGACCCGTTCCTGAAAACAGTTCCTTTTCCCTCTGGGACCCTCCCACTCACACCCTGATGGCCTCTGGGGCGTGGGAGCGCCCATGGTGCCACCCTGCTCCTGCCATCTGCAGCAGGGGGGCTGTAATGAAAACAGCAAAAACGAAAGGGACAAGAGGCTTAGGGTGTGTCAAGCCACCCCATTAGGGTGGAGGGACCTCCCCGTGGCCACCTCCTCGTCCCCCCACGCTGCTCAGGGAGGTGGCCGAGTGCTGGAATACTGCTGCTGCCTCCCTGGGAAGGGCAGTGACCCTTTATCCTTTCATTTGCTGGCCCCCCTGGCCTTTGGTTCCTTGCATGTCTCCACGCAGAGTAATGGGAGCAGTGATTTATCCCCGTGGAAGCGCACTTGGAGCCAGGGAAGGGCTGAGCCAGCTGCTCTTTGGCCCTTTGGCTTTAATAATAGCTGCTCCTATTTGCCTGTTAACACTTTCCCTCTGGTTCCTGAGGATGCTGCAGCTCCTGAGATCTCCTCAGGATGCTGTTGGGTGGGAAATGGGACTTTTGTATGTCGGGATGCTGAGCAGAAACTGCTTTTAGCAGCTGCAGGCCCTGTTAATTAAATCCCTGGCTGTGTGGGCACAGCCTGCCCCAAAACCCCAAACCCCAGCTGAGGAGCTGAGCAGGAGCTGTGGAGAGTGGCTGGGAAGCTGCTTCTAAAATATTTCTTCCCCCAGGCAGGTTTTTAACTGGGGAGCTGGGATTTGCTTTGCTTTGCTTCTCTAGAATCAGACACGACTAATTGGGATGAGGGGGAAATTGTATCTGTGTTTTTATGCCAGTTCTAAAGCAGGGAGGGTTTACCTGGCATTCCAGAGGATGGCTGGATGGCCTGGCCTCCTGCAGGGACAGCCTCTCTGGCTCAGGGCTGCTCCTGCTTTTCCAGCTATTAAAAAAAAAAAAAAAAGGAAAAATGGACTTGCTGGTCATACAGGGCTGGGATGGGCTGTGGGCCTGCCCAGCTGGTTTCTCTGCAACCTGCCCAGCTTTAGGAAAATTAAAGGAGATTTTAAAGAAGATTCCATGTACTTATTTCTGTCCCCCTTTGGACTGAACTCACACCAGCTGGAGGATGGTGCTCCGGAGGCCAGGCTTGGGATGGGTTTCCTGAAGGTCTGCTTAAAATGTGGATCTGGCCTGTATTTTCTAATAGCATCAGTTCAGCCAGGAGATTCTGCAAAAATTAACACAAACCAAACAAAAAACCTCCCAACTTGCTTCTTGTTATTTCCTTAAATACTATTTCTGTTTTCATTTCCTTCTGTAAATTAAACCACCACTACCACCACATCATTCCATGAATGAAAACTGCTTTTGGCTAGGGGTGAGCATTTAAAAGTTGCCACCAAAGTGGCAAAACCTGGTGGCAATTTAAAATACCCTGTTACCTTTTTACCTCTCTAGCTATGACCTCAAAGCCCCATATACTTCTATAGGCTACATAAATTTTCAAAAACCCACTACATATTTTTACAGGGCTGGACATATCTAGCTGCGAAACTCAAAAAAATAGCTAAAAAACTTAAGAACTCAACAGCTGTAGTACAACCTCGAAGTACACATCTCTGTAATAGAATATAATAGATTGTACGGGGAGGGTACATATTATAAGTGATTATATGGTATTATATTATATACATATTATATTGTCTTAGATTATATTATATACATATTATAATACAATATATTTTATTGCCTTCATATATATAAATTCTGTGACAAAGATTCTATTATAAATTCTATTCTAAATTCTGTGATAAAGATTATAAATAGTCTATGGTTTGTGTTTTATATGCACTCTATACAATGTACACAGTGCTTCATCCAGCACGGGGCGGGGGGAAGGTGGCGTGGCCGTGCCCGGGCGCTGGTGGCGGTGCCACCGCGGTGCCAGCCGGTGTCCCTGTGTCTTGCAGCA
>VXBQ01015078.1:236165-292977 GCA_013400175.1 Phainopepla nitens | reverse complement strand
GCACCTACGGGGAGCTCACCAACTGCACGGCGCTGATCGCCGAGAGGCTCGACTGCTACTGGCCCAACCGGCTGGTGGACGAGTTCTTCGTGGCCGTGCACAAGCAATACTTCAGGAACTGCTCGCCGTCGGGCCGGGCGCTGCACGACCCCCCGAACGGCGTGCTGTGTCCCTTCATCGTGCTGCCCGTGCTGGTCACCCTGCTGATGACGGCGCTCGTGGTGTGGAGGAGCAAACGCAGCGAGGGCATCGTGTAGGGACGGGCGGCTCTGGCCTGGAGCGTGCCCGGCCCGGAGGAGCGTGGCGGAGGGTACCGAGCCCCGGGGGCAGGGACAGCATCGCCGCCGCTCCTCTCCGCGGTGCCCGGCTCCTCGGCGGTTTCCAGATCGAGGTCATGGAAGCGCTGCCCGTCGGGCGGAGCGGGCTGCCGGGGCCGGCGGGGACCGCGCTCACCCCGCACCGCCACTGCCGCACTCCGCTCCGCCGCTCCCCGCCGCTTCCCCTCGGCGTCGTGTGCCAAGCAGGAACATTTTAAAGGTAAAAAAAAAAAACCCCAAGGGGGTGCGGGGAGTTGAAATCCTGCCAGCCCCGCATCAACACACGTGAGACCAGCGGGTGTGGGCGCGCCTGAACATGCTCGGCTTCCTCTCGGTCCTTTTTCGGGTTTCCCCCGCAGGTGGAAAGGCTTCTTCCCCCCAGCCCCCAGCACGGGGACGAGGCTCGCACGGGCCGGGTTTTGCCTGGGAGGTGGGGAACACCGGGGGCAAGTCGGCAGTGGCAGCGGCGGTGCCCTGGGGCTAACAAGGAGTGGGAATAAGGTGCTTTTCCTACCTAAATAAATAAACACATGGATAAACCAGGTGCCTGTCCCCCGTCAGTGCCCTCATTCTGTGATGCCAGAGACCCCCACGAGCACTGGGTGGGCTGTGGGGTCCCTGGGTGTGGATGGGCGGGTGGGGGATCCAGGAGTGGGGTCAGCTCCAGTGCAGGGAGACTGGGCAGCACCTGGCATGGGATGGGGACCCCCAGCCCTGCCCTGACAGCTCTGGTCCACTCCAGACCCCTTCAGTGCCCTACTGCCTCAGGAAGGGGTTCCCTGGGGACACCCAGCTGCTCTTGACTTGTGACTCTCACATTTCCCAAAAAAACCCCAAAACCTAGTGGGACACTCAGCCCTCTGCCTGGCCCACCCAGACCCCCTGTAACCCAATCCAGTCTATGATTCTGGCAGAAGCATAAGTTAGCTGCACCTATACAAATACACATAAAAATACATACATACAAAGATGTATTTATGTAAATACATAACCCCCCTTCTCCTCACACTCAGGAAAAACTCGGTTTGTTTTCCCGGACTGTGAGGTGATGAGATCTAGACTCCCCCTCCTCCCTCTATGCTGGATGAGCACAAACCAATGCTCAGACCTTCTTGTACAGTGTTTAACAGTACCCAAACTTTATTAATTCTGCTCATCTCCTCCAGGCAAGCAACAACACAGGGAAGGGGTTAAACAGGATTGTTCTGGGAGGCAGGGATGGCTTTGATGGCTGCAGCACCCTGGCTTTGCTCTACCCTGGGCACAGCAGCAGCGTCCTGGCATGAGTGGGGAGCCATCCATGGTGCCAGCCCAAGAAATGGGGACTGTGACTCCTCCTGAAGGATGGAAGGTGCTCACAGTAGCAGGGTGCCTCTACAGCAAGAACTACTTTGTTACAGCAACCTGGCTGAGTTGTCCACTCAAGAGTAAGAGAATCCTAATGCGTAAGCAAAATCTGGATGTGTTTCTCAACCTTGCTATTTCTGTGAGTGTTTTACTCCTTACCTTTGCTGACATATCTGTTTTGGCAGCAAAGATCTCTCACTGCAGCTGCCTGCTTAAAACACTGGGCTGATGTGTGTTTCTTTGTGAATATGATCTGCAGGTGAAGCTCTCCTCCTGCACGCCAATCCCTGCATTTCACCTCCCTCTTTCCCAGGCCTCCAGCAGCAGCTACAGGAGCTTGGGAAGCTGTAAAGGAAAAAGGCACAGGGAAAAAACTCAACACACAACTTTCATGCTTACAGTCTGCACCCCAGCCCTGCCGTGCTGGTGGTGGTGGGGATTGTTTTCATTTCCTGCAGCGTGTGCAGCAGAGCAACAGCAGGAAAGAATGAGGGGGGATAAAACCCCAGCAGTCAATGCCCAAGTGTCACAAACACACTTGAAATGAAAGCACACAAACATTTATTTCTCTGATTTATAAAAGCTGGTCTGGGTTCCATCAGCTCCTGTGTGTGATCCCAATCCTGGAGGATGCCCAGGGAGCTCTGGCACACGGACTGAAGCTGCTCCTGAGGTACGTGCTGCTCTCCTCTGCAGCCTCTCAGGGCCACCCAGCTCCTTACAGAAAAGGCAAGTGCAGCATCACATCCTTCCAAATCAAGAAAGCCAAGTGGGGGGAAATGTGTTGTGGTTCCAGCTGCGCCGTTCCCTTTCAGTGCAGGAATCTGCAGAACACAGTTAGGTGCTCTCCAGGTAATGGTGCCTCAATTTACCTTCATCAGATCAAACAGCATCTGATGCTCCCTCACCACCTCCAGACTGGAAAGCCAAAGGCCCATTTCTTAAAAAAAAAAATCTCCCTTTCATTAATTTTTCACAGAAATATATAATATATATTTTATATTTTATATATATATGTATAATTTTACTAATACTAAACATGTACTTAAGTTACATATTAGCCTGTATTTAACTACTTCACACAATGAATAGAAACAAACAAACAAACAAAAAATACTGCAACCCAAACAGGGCCTGAAATTAACAATGTAAAAATTCCCAACTGTGACAAAAACATACTTACATTAAATAGCATTGAGAATTTCAATACCAGAAGCAGAATCTCATTTTGCACTTCCACTCTGGCAAGCTCTAAGCCTCAGCTGAGTGACCCTTAGAAAAAGCTCATATTGTTTCTGCTCATCAAAAGCAACAGTTTTGTGATTTGGTTCACAGGAGACCATTTATTGCCAACTCAAAGTGTTCCAAAAACACGCCATCTTTTTTGCTTGGGTTATTTGGGTTTGTTTTTTTTCCTTCCCCCCTCCAGATTAGGCAAGAGTTTAAAAAAAAAAAAAAAAAAGTAATTACAATTTCAACAGTGATTTCTTTTAACTTCTCAAGCGTATCTGATCAACAGGATATACAGTACAGTCCAGAAGAGTAAACATTTGTAAAAGGAAGCGGACAACTTTTTCAACCAACAGACACAATTTCTCGCTGTATTGATGCTGAACTCTCCTTTGAACATGGACAGGTTATGAAGTTAGTTTTCTTCTTCAGTACGACATGGACACAGGACTGGTACAAGCCGGGCTGCTCTGGCTGCTGTTGAAGTTAAGGACAGGTGTGGAGCAGAGCCGTGGTCCTGCCATCCATCGCCCTTCATCATCTCGCGTAGCGCTTAATGTAATCTTCAACTTTATTCCGAAAGTCCTCCTGGAGGGAAGCACAGGCACAGTTACCAGGCACAGCAGGGATGGGCTCACCTGGCAACGTGCTGCTGCTGCTGCTGCTCCCAGCAAGGGAAAGGCCCACGGGCCTCCCTGAGAGCCCTGAATCCTTACAGAGTCTGTGCTCCACAGCAATCTCCACTGGGGAATGAAGTGGGGACACAGTCTGCCATCACCGGCGACCAACTCAGGTGCACACAGACTGTCTGCTATTCCACAATCTCTGTACCCAGGAAAAACCACACAGTTCGGGTAGTTTGTGCTTATGAAGCACAGAGATGCTGAGCAAAAGAAATTCTGACATCATCTGATCCCTGAGCAATCCGGGATGCCAGGCAGACACCACGTTCCTGGCATGTTATTCCAAGCCTGAACCTTACAGCTTGGTATTAAATATGTTCCACCCAAACACACTGAGAGGCCTGTGCTCCACAGAGTACATTCTGTTGGATCTTCAGCTCCCATTTCTGTGTGCTGCTGAAGCATAAAGCAGCAAACCTGGGAGATTTATGTACTCACATCTGTCAAAAAAATAAAACAACTAAAAAGAAAAACAATGCATGCAATAGATGAGGAGGTTTTGAACTCTCCTGGTACACTGGAAGCACTGAAATCCTCTGCCAAGGCTCAGCTTTTACCAAGAAGGGCACAAAATCCCTGTGGGGTCATAACAAGGCATGGTCCTGCTTCAATGCCACCTGTCAGCTCCAGGTTGGCAGTACATGAAATTAAATTATGCCTATCAAACACATCCCAAGTGTTTTGGTACAGACCACCCAGAGCTGGACATCACATCACACCAGGAAGGAGCACTACTATGACCTTTGTGCCTCAGTCAAGCTTGGAACACATCAGGATTTCCCTGGCTCCAACGCCATGCTTCAAACACTTAAGATCAGCTCCCCTTACGATGGTTTGGTTTTGTGCCATTGAGTTTTTCAATCAGTGAAGGGATAAAGGTTAAAATCCAAAAGGATCAAAGCAAACCTATGCTCCATCAGAAACTCTGTGATCTCACTTTCCAGCTGATCAGGTGCATCACAGATGTCCCTAACTACGCACAAAGTGCTTAGAATCAAAATGAAGTTGAGAAAGCAGTTTAAGGCTGGAAATATCCTATTATAGATATGTCTGCAGAAATCCCACTCCTCCTTGGGAACAGGCTGCCTGCTCTTCTGGGGTGAAAGAGCAGCTCTTCTGGTCCAGTATGGCACCTGCTGAAGGCTATAGTGTGTGTAGTGACTTTCTCACTCTGCTGCAAGCACGCCCATTTCCCACCGTAGGCTGGGTTAAAGAATTAACACTACAAAGCTAATGCCATCTTCAGCTGAAATAAGATTTCCAAACCCAGGCAATTTCAATCCACAGATGCAGGTTATGATGGAAACTGAATTCACTGAGGGCTTCTTGCACGTTGTTTCCCACTCCTGTGTTTCTCCAATAGATAGATCACTAAAAGGGGCTGAGCACAAGGCTGAGAACACCACTGGACACAGACCTGTGTTCAACATCCAGGAGCAGGGCAGCTCAGAGCACGCTGAGCTTTTCCCTCGGTCCCTTTTTGAGTAATTACACAGGAAAATGAGCTCTCAGCAGTGACTGAAGAGAAGCAAGACCTCAGGAAGGAAGGAAGGAAGAAGGCTCCAGAAAGCCAGGCTGTCACTCAGCAGCCTGATCAGGCTGAAGGAGCTGATGGTGTTGGCAGGGATGCATTCACAGGGTGCTCGCTGCGTGTGAAGCTGGCTGTGAGCAGGAGGGGCTCACCCCAGAGCTGCAATATTCCATCCTCACCTGCCATAAGGCTCAGCACTTCCTGATTAACAGGGGGCACTTCTCTCAGGGCACAGCTGCTGCTTATGTGCAACACTGAATAATCAGAAGCAAAAAAATTCAGTGGAGCAGGATGTACCCTGCATCATAAAGAGGCACAAGCAAAATCCTGCTAGAAATGAGAAGGGAAAGAAGGATTCATGACATCCCTTCAAGGACATAACATATCCCACAGAGAGTGTCCTCTGTATTTGAACAAACATGTTTTGTTTGTACAAAGAGGTTTAACAAATAACCTTTACATGAATGAAGATATATAAAATAAGCAGGACGGGGCAATGATCTTAAATGGATAGAGAGAAGGTTTAGATGAGGTATTGGGAAGGAATTCTTCCCTGAGAGGCCCTGGCACAGGGTGCCCAGAGAAGCTGTGGCTGCCCCTGGATCCCTGGAAGTGTCCAAGGCCAGGTTGGACAGGGCTTGGAGCACCCTGGGCCAGTGGAAGGTGTCCCTGCCCGTGGCAGGCAGTGGGATGGGATCAGTTTTAGGGCCCCTTCCAACCCAAACCAGTCTGGGGTTCTGTGACCATATTTAAGAGCACTTGGGAGAGGATCTACAGAGCCTCAATCCCAGAAGAGAATTCCATTCTACCCTTTCTTAAAGGTTTTTCTTTCTCTAAAAAGCATGTAGAAACACACTCAAGAACTAGGCACTGTCTCAAAAACTGATGGTTGACCCCATTTGGCAGCTCTGGCAGAGGAGACTTTATTTTTTCAACTGTTTATACTGCACCAAGTTATGCTTATTAACTGCTTATCTTTTATTAAAGCTTTTAATTTGTAACCCAAAGATCAGCTCAGTTATCCAAAGCAAACACAATACTTTGGTGACAGCTACCAGAGAAGTCTGGAAAAGTTCTGATGGAAACTTTCCTTTGGGAATCTTTATTTATTTATTTATTATTTATAAGGGTAATCCTTATACAAATGATGTATAAGGATTACCCCAAAAAATTTAAACCCCCCCCCAAAAAAAAAAAAACCCACACAAAAAAAAAACGCCAAAAAAACCCCAAAGCAGATTTAGCTAATTTATTATCCTTAAAATATCCACTACTAGCACTTCACATCCTGCACTATTTGGCCATTCCCTGTAGGAAAATGTGCAGTTTAACCCATCTGTCCCCAGATACAACCATCCAGATACTGTGACAGACTTTCTGATTCTTTGTCTGATCTTCACATCCTTTAGATCCACAATCTTGTAAAATTGAAATGGAGACAAAGATCACAGATCAACTGCTCCTGCTCTTCCCTCTTCTGTGCTAGTAATCATAATAGTAGTAATTATTTTTTAAAAGCAGCTCTATTTTAACAGAACACTATCGGAACCCAACAGTTATTACCAAGGTTAAATTCCAAACAACTTCTGCTAGGACCTGACTTGTGGTTCTAAGGTGATTAGGAAAGGGGCCATCTGAGCACCAGTGAAATGGCATTCATTACTCAGCTCAGCCAAGGCTTTAGGATATAATAACCAGGTAGATCTACCCTTAGCTCTATGAATTGTATTGAAAGCCACCTTTTATTTCTTTTCCCCCTTGCAGAAAATAATAAGTACTCACACCCATCTACCCCCACACATCCCCTCCCATTTAAAAAGGAGCTGAATGAAACCTCTGAGTAATACAGAAATCTCAAGTATGAGGTATTTTTTTACAATTCAAGTTCCTGCCTTGCTCCCATTTCCCTCTCATTGTTTTATTTAGCTCAGTCTCTACATGATGTGAAGAGTTTTCCAGGCTCTGTAATTAAAATTTAGTTCTCTGAAGAAAGAGAAGAGTAGGGGGTGAAAATCCTATACAAAGGTATCTCCCACGAGCTCTCTGCTTAGCAGGTACAGTCAAAGCCACATCGATTTTCATGGCCTGGGATCCCAACTTCAGATTTTAAAATTCTCCTAGACACCAAGCAATTGTGATTTTGCAAAATGATGAGGAAATGCTTTAGCAGCTTTCTTAGCAGCCAAGTCCTAAGGGGGGGGGAAAAAAGGTGAAGTTTTTACTGCAGGAAAAAAAACTGCAAAACAACGACCAAAGCCAGAACACACCACTGCAGCTATTTGGAAAGAGCAGCACTGTGAGGAGGAAGAGAAACACTAAGGTTTGGACATTTTTTTTTAAATATCTGCACACAGAGGTAGGTTACAGAATTGGTGTGGGAAGCACTGACCTGCCTGCCAGGACAGAGAGAAGCTGAAGACACCTCGCAGAGATACAGCAATTCATTAACACACTGAACACATTTGCACATTTGTTTGAGATTTCACATCTTAAGCAGGAACCATTTCCCTCATGCTTCCACAAATTTTCTGCTGTCTGCCACTGGAGTAAGATAAAGGGAGAGAAGGACTCTCTGAAGTTCCCAGAAGAGGAACAGGCTATGGATTAGGTAAATACACCTAAATCCTGTTTGTGCAAAGACAAGAGAATTGAGCCAGATGAAGAGAGCAAAGCAGCTTCCCAAAGGAAATTGTGCCCTGGATCAAATGCAATGTGAGTCCAAATCCACCGTGGGGCTGGATGGAGATGGAGGCCTGGAGAGTCCTCTGGTGCCAAAGGATTTGGGATTTGCCCAGACTGCCACAGATCTCTTACTGCCATTTCAGATTTCACCTGGGCTGCTGAAAACACAGAAAACCTCCTGAGTTAACCAGGGAGCAGAGACTGCTGGGTCCCTCAGTGCCCGAGGTCAGGAGCCTCCTCTGCTCCTCCAAGGCTGGCCCAGGCAGTGATCACCTTGCCAGCTGTGGGAAAGGGTTACACAAAAGCCCTTCAGGAACATTACCTGAATTATCCCAATTACTGTGAGGCTGACCTCCTCTGGGCTGCAAGCACACTTCCAGCCCCGAGGATGCCACTCGTTCCCGAGGGAGCCGACGTCCTCGGGATCCGGGCTCTTGATGGATAAATCACAAGCACAGAGGAAATGGGAGCTGCCTGGGTCTGGCCAGAGGGTTTTGCAAGTCATGCTCCACTCAAGACAAATGATGTTCCAACTCACCTGGCAGGTGAGGCACAGTGGGGACTCCCTGCTGGCACTGAACAGCCCTGCCATATGTTCCCTTTCAAAAGCCTAGGGTGTTTCTCAAGGATACCAAGCAAAAGCCTTCCTTTAAAGCCACTCAGTTGCCTAAAGCATCTAAAACAAAAAGCTTTAAAACATCTGCATTTCTTCCACATTACCTCAGCAAATCAAACCATCTGCAAAAGCTTAATCAACTTTGCTGAACCTGAGAGAGGCTCCATCCATAATCGAAGTGTTATGGAAGATGGGTAATGGTTTCTATAAATACTTGCAGCATTAGAAAAGTAATGTTTTTCCTATTTACATCTGTTAGCACAATTAGCAGCTGTGCTGTTGCTCATTTGCACATACCATTTAATGCACTCTGTGCTCACTGGGAAAAGCTTTCAAAGGCTGTAACAGGGACACAGAACATAAAATGGGGAGGCAATCCAAGAAAAACCCCAGTGCAGCTCTGTAAATGCAGAAATGCTGCAGGAAAACGAAGACATATTCTACCATGGCTGCCACGGTTTCAGTGAGAACAACAAATACCAAACAGGGTGCTTGGGGGAGGAGAGGAAGTGAAGGATTTACTGCAATAAATATGGAGATAAATAAATGCAATGACTCACAGGGAGAATTGTTATGAAAATATGTTTTTGGACTGGGATGGAACTGTTGTTCTTAATAAGCCATTAAGCTATAATCAGAAAGTAATAAAAACCCCACAACAAAAATTAAATAGCTTCCAAAAAAACCACATCAAGCTTGAAAGCCTTTTGGGGCTACATTCTTTTCCAGTGTGGTAAAAGCTTGGAAAGCTGAGGTTAGCCAAAGGTGAAGATCTACTTCAGTTCTTCAGATACACCTTGTGGGTGCATTTAATTAAAACAATTCTTCAGTGTTTCGTAATCCCTCTAGAAGAAATCAGGGAAGAGATACTTGATTCAGTAGCAGGAATAAATGTGAGTTTCTTATTCCACCTGAAGAAGGTTAAAGGCATTGTGTCACACTTTCATCACTGCAGTTTTGTAGTGCTATAAATAAAAAGAGTGTTCTCACAAACCTTTGGAAATAGCTACTTTCCATCAGCAAGAGACATTTCAGGATGTCATGGGCTGGTGCAGAGCAACCATTTAAACCAGGGGATGGGGTTAACTGGAAAAATCTCATACTACACCAAGGACAGAGACAGATCCCAGCCTGGAGGAAACTCGACAAGCACAGCAAGGATGGGATCATGCTAATTTAAGCAACACCACTGACTCAAATATTCTACAGTGCAAACAACATGAAAAATGAGGTCCTGACAAAGCCAACTTGAAGCAAACACAGTGAGAGCTAGCTCTGGGTCAGCTCTGTTGGTGTCCCTGTCTTGACCAGCCCTTCTACTCCCTACTCATCCCTAAGCTAAGAGCCATCAACAAGAGTTTTCGACGAAGTCCGACACCCAACGGGTAAAAAATGATAACACATTAATTTTGCATCCTATGTTCTGGGACCCAGACAAGAAATCTAAAGTCTGAGAAGTTCCTGGTTTTAAAATAGGATTTTTTTGCTGTTTCTATGGGTATAGAAGTAGTTGTGTTACCTCAAACTGTTTTCTAACATAGCCTTGGATCTCACAATAAACTCTTAGGAACTTCCATTTTTTCACTATAATTTCACACTACAAAAGACTGACCTCACAAACTTCACATCAAAGTAGTTCCAAAATCGTGGGGAGAATCTGAAAATGAGAAATCCAGTTTGCAGATGAAAACAACTAAAACTAGCAAGAGGTAATCCAAAAAGATGTTATGAAAAGCAGAGCAGAATGCATGCAAGCAGAGCAGCTAGTGTGACAAAGTACACAATTTTACAATGAATTTTACAATGTCACTCTTTCTGTATGCCTTGAGAATTAATAATTCACAACAAAGAAGCAGTAGCTTCAAAGCCTTGACTTCAATTACTTCTTCAGCAATTTTAACAGCGTATTTTGCTCCAGTGTTGGGAGTAAGAGCCAGCAGCACTGAAAATGAAAAGAAATCAGAGTTGCACAAAATCCCCAGAAAATTCATATATGCAGCAGTGTGCCCACTAATTACTTCAAATGTGGCTCAATAGGGAAGAGGAAAAAAGACAACTGCAAGTAAAAATATGCAGATCTTGTGTCAGTAGGAAGCAATGGAACACCCTGTGGTGTTTGAATAGTTTGTGGGGAGTTCTCTTTACCAAAATAAAGCCTCACTTAGCGTGCAAGAGTCTGGAGCCCCTACAGCCACGGAATGTCTAAGTCAGGCAAGAAAGGGCTTCACAGGACACATTTAGCACACAAAGACAGCAAAACCTGACTGCTCACAGACCTGCAGTCTCTCGTCATTACTCCCCACACACCCAGCCAGCTTCTCCTTGGCACTTTTCACCACCTCAGCCTGACCAGCAGCCGAGGGCAGGGCAAAGCCTAGGGTCTGCCCCGAGCTGGATGTGCCCATGGAGCCCACCTGGAGCTCTCCTGGAGGCTCCCTCCAGCCCAGCCTCCCTCTGCTGCTGCCAGTTTTGGTGACAGCTGCAGGAACTGGATGTAAGGACTCTGCTGTTATGTCAAACTGATGGAAATCCATGTGTGTGTTTAAAAGCCCGAGGGACTGAGGGGGAGGCTGGGATGAGGGGACAGATGGATAGCATCACTGCAGAAGCCTTATTCCTCTGCCAAAAACAAACACTAAAAAGCAAAGCAATTGCCGAAGGTTCACTTCAGTGAAGCTCCAGGACAAACTGCTTCAGGACAGACCAGGTGAAGGGACAGTGGGGGGAATGAACCTGCTGAAGGGCTGAGCTCAGCGGGCCATGATCACTGGCAAAGAGTCACCGTCATCCCCAGAGGTCCCTGCTAACCTCAGTGACTCTGCAAAATACCTCCTGGAAATGTCTCAAGGATGAAGTGCTGGAAAACCTACAGCTACAGAGCAAACACCCCCTCTCATGTGATTCAGAATCCTTTCACTTGGTTATGCTGGCCATGAGCAAGAGAACAAAGAAACGTTTCTATCACGTCCTTTAACTTGCATTACATTAAAATGCAAGATTATTTTCATGCAACCTGACAGCTGCCTTGCCAAGTTTTCCAGAGGCTCCTTACTTTCATCATTATCCATAATTTTATATTTCTTCAAATTATTCTGCTGCTGTAACAAGACTATCAGACTGACAGACTCCAACTTGCATCAGAGAAGCGAAAGGATAGAAAACAGAAATGCTTTAAAAGCAACAGTGGCACTGGGTTGACACATCTCTCCACACCACAGTGACGCACCAAACACAAGAACATTTTGTTAAAAGGGTAGTTTTCAGTCTTGGGGTATGGAGGAGGAAAACAACAGGCTTGTTAACTCAGTATTTTCTTCACCCTCAGCTCCACAGAAGTTGCTCTGTTCTACACCTGATTTCTATTACCTTGTATTTCAGTATGTTCAAGACCAGACTGTTTATAGTATACAGAGGGGTTCCGCTCCTTCCCCTACCCAATTACACTTCTACAGTCTAAGAAACTTTAATCAAAAATTTGCTTTAAACCTGAAGTGCCCTGCAGTTCTGAATCTCTCCCCACTCACAATTAAATTAATTAATTACATTAAATCAATTAATCACATTAAACTGACTGCTTCTAAGGATAAAGCAAAAGCTTTCTTTTCCTTTTCACCTGTTTTAGCAGCTATCTGTACTATAATGCCTTGTTCAGGATATTACCCTCCTGATGAAAGCCTTTGCTTCTATTTTTAAAAAGATGGCCACAGACTTTAATCACACATGAGAGAAAATTTCCTTTCAGCCCAGGAATTACAGCTGGGACTGCCAGCAGAACACAGTAAATACATCCTGGATGAGTGGCCGCTCATCCTAAGCCACTGCCAACCATGAAAAGCAACTCTCCCCTGAGCAGCACAAGGAGAATGGTTTCAAAAACCCTGGTGGGAGCCTCTTTTTGTCAGTGTCAGGCAGTGCCAGAGGCTTCCCAGGGGAGGGTGGCTTCTCCACCCTACTCTGACACTGTCAGTGCCTCACACCCTGGTCTTGCACTGAGCTCCTGGCCAAACATTCTTTACTCTCTTTGTCACAAGCCTGGAGGGTTGAAGTTTCCAAGATGTAACAGTGCAAAGCCTGGGATGAGAGTCTCAGCTCTGACTGCAGCCAGTGCAGCCCACTGCTGATTTCAGCCACGGGCCAACCTCAGTTCTGTCAATTAGAAAAAGGATTTACTTTGCAGGCAAATTTAAAAAAAAAAAAAATCAAAAGTAGAACATCAAGATTAAAAAACTGGTTGCTTCTTCCCTCATGCATTTTAGCTTATCTGGGGAATGGGAACCTGCAAGTACAAAGGGCAGCACAGCAGAGAAAAGTGGCCTGTATTTATTCCTTCAAAAGTGGTCCTGTCAGAGCAGAGATAAAACAGGTGAGAGAGCTTGTCTGTGTAGGAACATTACAGCAAGACTGAGACATGCAAGGAAAGGATAAGGAACAGACTGCAATTTAAATGTCAAGCTGTTAATCCAGGCCTAAGATGATCCAAATTAATGCCCAGCCTCCCACTGTTCCATTGTCCTACCCGGGGTGAATCATCTCCCTCTCCACTGCACTCCAATTCTCATCAGCAAAGCACCAAGCCCCACAACAGCTCTCCATCATTTAAATTCAGTTTGGTTGGCCAGCAGTGCAATCTGTGGACATCAGATCCTATTCTAATCGCACAAAAATAAGTGTCAAGACTACAAATTCTGGAGTAAACCAACGTTAGCCACTTCATGATACTGAAAATAAAACAGCCACCTATTTTTGTTTAAACCTTGATTTTCAGTTTATAACAAAAGATATCAAAATGAAATCACAGTTACTACTGAACGCTGTAAGCAAAATCAAGACAAGGTGAAAAGCTTGGCTTGCCTGTAGCCAATGAAGAAAAAAATCCCAAATTTGCAGTGGTTAAACATCAATTTTCATTCCTGATGAAGCAAGTAAGAAGCTTAAACCAAAGGATCACCTGTTTTGCCACCTGTTAAGTCATTTGGTGTTACCTACCTATTTAAACTTTGCTGGCAGACATCTGTGAATTTTCAGAGAATATGAAAAACCAGAATATTCCAAATTTGCCCAGACCTGGTTTACTCTCTCCCCTATTATATGAAATCCCCATTTCTTTTTCCAGAGGGACTTCAGCCCAGGGGTTCATATGCTCAGTGCTACTGAAAAATCCAAAGCAGTTGTTTTCTGCACCAAGCTTTGGAAGGGCTGGGGAAGTTAAAAGGGCTGGTTTTGAGCTGAGGGTTATGATAATACCTCAGCAGGGTTAGGTGGTGCAGGAATGTAAGAAACCCAGTTCCCTGAGCTCACATTTCACTGCTGGGGAGCACACACCCCAACAGGCTCTTCTGGCCAGCAGCACCATTAAAACTTGTTTCTGTTGATGCAGCCAAATAAAAAACAGTAAATGCAACTGCCCAGTCCTCCAGGATAAAAATCTCTGTAATCCAAGCACACAGAGTGCCTGACCATGAGCTGCCATGGTGGAGAGCTCTACTTTATCAGAGGAGTCATGTAATAACCACCATCCTTATGGTAACTCCCAGATGAGGAAACCCAGAGGATGCTTGATTAAAGGGCTCTGAATAGTCAGGGCTGTTAAATTGTTCCTGTAGAACTTGTAAAAAGACTCTTTTATTTTTTTTTTTTCCCAGTGCTAAGACACAGTACAAAATCTGCCAAAATTAATGTGGCTGCCCCATCTCTGGAAGTGTCCCAGGCCAGGCTGGGCAGGGCTTGAAGCAACCTGGGCTAGAGGAAGGTGTCCCCATGGCAGAGGGTGGCACTGGATGGTCACGAGGGTTCCTTCCAAACCCCAACACTCTGTGACTCACATGGAAAGTAATTTGGAGGTTACATCGTAAATGTTTTACTACTGAAATAAAGATATTTCAAGACAGCAGGGAAAAAAATGAATTCTGGCTTCGTAGCTTTCGTTACTGAATTATTCACACTCCTGACAAGGCAGGCAGGACATGATGACAAGCTGAAGTTTTCAGATAGGTTCCTTTCAAGTCTGCCAACACAGGCTGGAGTCCATGGAAAAGCCCCACTCCCTGACAACACCTCACTTGGCAGCTGTAAGCAATCCCCTTTTCTCCAGTCACTTTGTCAAAATGAATGCAGGGCTAACCCAGGCAACACCTGAAGTCAACCACCAGCACGGTGCCAGAAAAACAATTCCAGAAAGTTTTGTTTACTGCCTATTTCCCACTCCTGTACGCCACGTTCAAGAGGCCAAACTTTGATACTTTGGGTTTTTAACCCCTTAAAAATAATTCAGCTCAAACTGCTCATGCCTTACGAGCACCTTGCACACCAAAGCCCAGCACACTGCTCCTCCAGCACCAGCTCAAACACACTAATAACAATAATAATAAAGTATTTTTAAAGACTACATTAAAGTGACTATTTTTGAAGTATTTTCTCTGTTCTAAAGCAAATTTTCCAGCTGCCTTGAGTCATTACTAAACTTTTGACATTTGAGTTTAAAAAATGATAACAGTAATTATCAGAATTCTTCATATATCACTGTCACTGTTCAAATACAGAACTTTATAGGGATATGTTTGGAAAAATTCCTAGCTGGCTGTGATGGGAAACCATTTGCAAGGGTGAAAAGCCTGACAAAAAGAACTGGGCTAAAAATAATGCGTGAATGAATTAAATGAGCATTATTTCTTAAAAATTCCTTAGGGAAGGCATTAGAGAAAGCAGTTTGCCATTAAAAACCCTTGGAGTGCATTCCTTGGCTCTGATCCAATAAAGAAACATTCAGATAGAAACATGATACAAACTTGGGTCACAGAGGGCTGGTATTTGACTTCTGACCCACTCATGTGCTTTGGAATACTTTGCCCAAAAAAAGCATTTAACTTTCCTGTTTCTTCAAGGACCACTATCCATTACAGAACACAGATTATCCGTAATTACCTGGAAAATAAAATGCTTGTTTAGAGCTATTTCTAATGCTTTTTACCACAAATAACACCTCTGAAATCCACCGTGACAGGATGCAGCATCCACAGACCATGAAATTTAATTTATTACACTTTATATTCTCTGAGTGTTTTATATAAAAATGTCTTTTACAGGATCTTGGACAATTTTGGTGACTGCTACCCAAACAAGCTGTTTTGCACCCAAACTGCCAACAATCACCACAGATCAGTGGATATTTCCAATTCCCAGACAGATTTAAGCCTCAAGGAATTAAGCCAAAAATAAACTGGGGAGAAAAAAAAAAAAGGCAGAACCTAAGCAGTTTGGAGGAAAACACCTCATGTCTTCTGAACAGGAAGAATCCCAACAGGAGCTAAATATTCAAATATCCCTTTGATGCAAAAATGATAAAGACAGAGCAGGTACAACAGAGAAACAAAGAAGCTGCTGTAAGATCACTTAAATGAATTACTTTAAACCAGAAGATCTGAGGAAGAAATACAAAAAATGAATTTTTTTTTCCCCAAACTTCCAAGCTGAATTTTATTTTGTGTTAGTTTGTCTGCTTAGAGGATCCAACAGACACCTGTGGCACACTGGCATTTATAGCATGCTTTTCATCCAGATGTATCAAAGAGCATTTCAAACAGACTGAGCTCCTGAGATAGGGAATTACATTAACAGAAGAAAACTAACTTCAACATGACCAATGATGAGATAGAGCAGAATCCAAATTTGAAGGCATTATTTAGTTTCAAATGCTTTTCTTCAGCTATACAGAAAATTGGAATTTGAAGGAAGGCTTAAATCTCAATGTAATTATGCCCTTATTATGTATAAGCACAGAAATAAAAAGCCAAGAGGATGAAAGTACAGCTGGCCATGACACTGTTTTGGAAGAGTCTTTAGAAGGATCAGATCTGAAATGACAGAGGCAGTGAGCTCTGGGACTCTTTAGCTGTCTAAAGGCACCAGCAGTTCAAGGGCAAAATTACTCCCAACTTCAGCAGAGATGAAAGATCCCAAATCTGCCAGCTCCTGTATTTAGCACTCTGGGGAATAACTCAGAGAAAAAGGCACCAGGCTCTCAGCCTGGTGTTTGATAAAACCTGAGGTGAGACACAAGGACAGGAATCCCTTTCCACTTTGACATGTGCTTCCCAGGCCAGACCTGAGTGTCTGATTAAAAAAACCCCAAACCAACGAGCAGGAAATCACCCTTAGTGAATCAAGATTTACCATCCCAACCTGCTGCTGGTTTCTGGTGGCTCCAGAACTGAGGAGGATGTCCTGGGCAATGACAGCTTTTGATGCAAATGGAAAATCCGGGGGGAAATCCAACTCAGTGTGTTTCCAAAGGGATGCCACAAAAATCTGTGTTTGTTTCTCACTTCCATTACTTACTTGCTGACAACCTTCTCTTTCCACGGCTTACCTGTTCTCAGGAGGTATCTGGCCCAGGCCCTGACACTTTGTCAGGTGCTGCTGGTTCTTGCCCAGTCACCCAGGGGTTTCACAGAATTCCACACTGGTTTGGGCTGGAAGTTCATCCCATTCCACTCCCTACCATGGACAAGGACACTTTCCACTAGCCCAGAGTGCTCCACACCCTGTCCAACCTGGCCGTGGACACTTCCTGGGATGGGGCAGCCACAGCTGCTCTGGGCAATGCTTGAGAAATTAGGTTTCTTCTACAAAAATTCTGAACTGTTTGCCATTTAAGGACTCTAAAAAACTGCCTACTATTATGAAAGGTTATAAAAACCCTTCAGCAGCTGTTCCTAATTAGCAAGGGAATTTCTAATGGAATTGGACTGGTGCTCTCACCAGTGAAGACAAGGCAACAGCCCTCAAGTAACTTCAGGGAAAGCTCATCCCACAAAACTCATTAGAATAACCTCTAAAGACCACCAGCAACTGAGAGGAGGGACTGAGTTTTTTAAGCCAAGTTTCCTAAAGAACTGAGGCTGTGTAAGGCAATTACAATCCTAAGAGGAAACCTTAAGAGGCAGCTTCGAATTCCATACCACCATGAACTTCATAAATCCATTTCCACAGAAACAATCCTGAAATAAAAACCTTAATTTCTTTATCACCCAGAGAAACCTTTAATTAAAATTTAAAAACTAAAAAAAGAATTGCAGAAGTCAATCCAGAGCCAAACTCCTCCACACAAACCTATGCAAAATAATATGCTCAAAATAACTGAGCATTAAGTGCTGCTTTCCAAAGAGGACGCAAACAAAATCAGGACTCACTGAATTAAGTAAAAACCACTTGTGTTTAAAGTGGATCCTTGGCAAACACACACCTATTCCCATTAGATTTCTCAGCTCTGGTACTTCAGAGCTGCAGGTAAATAGGATACGTTGGGTGCTCACAAGGAGGAAGAAAAATTCCCTGCCAAGTGCAGTCTACACCTTAGCCTTCCACAAGGACACAGCACAAAGCACTGAATGCTGACAGATGGGTTTCACTAAGATGGAAGGATCCTGCAGGAAAACAACACAGGGAGATGTAAGTCAGCTTCTCAAACTGATGCCTGGAAAGGCTGACCTGGAACAGAGGCTAGAGAGAGCAAAAGAAATAAAACAGGTTTTTATTTACTTATTGAAAGGATTCCCCTTGGGCAGTGCAAGAGCCCAGGGCTGCACCCAAGTCAAACCCACAATGGTCACAAAATGGATGCCTGGTCACGAGGCCTCACACTTTTATAGGTTTTGGTTCATCAGCAAATTGGAGTTAATTATCTAATTATAGCTTCAGGTTATGAAGCTCCATCCTCCTTGTTCCCTCTCTTCCTTCACTGTTGTTTACACTCTTGGGCCTAAAATGTGTCCTTGGTGCCAAGCTGGAAAGGAATTGTTTTGTCTCCCTACTCTGTGCAGAGAGCTCACCAACCCTTCATATGAAGCCCAGGACTGCACACTAAACCAGCACAGAATCTGAAAAACAGAAAAGCTAAAACTTAAGGCATCATTTCCCCCCTTTAGAGGCTTGACATGGGCTTTACCTTGTCAAGTCTCTATTCTAAATATTTACCAATAATATGTATTTAATAATAGATAAATACCTAGGAATAGTAAATAACAATAAACAATAATGAACACTAATAAATAATAGTAATAACAGTAGTAATAAACGACTCCAGATCACATGGATGAAAAAGCAAATGAGTGTTTGCTAATCTGCAGGATGACAAAAGTCTGCTTGAATTGCACCAAATATAGAGTAAATATAATTCAAACAGGACACAGCATTAGGGTTCTTGAGACACAGCAGGCTTAGGTGAGGAAGAAATCCAGGGAATACTTGGAAAAACATTTCTACTTTAAGCCACACGTGAATCTTCTGTTGTGCGTTGTACACATGGCTTTGAAATGTTTTTTTGGCAGAAGTAACCACCACTAGGAAATGTAAAGGCTTTTAAGGATCCTCGTGAATCATAGTGTCCTGAGGCAGTTCCCAAACCAGCCATGACAGATGGCCATATGGAAAGTATTTCCTAGACTCCAGCTAACAAATCACAGACCCACAGCACCTCTGCATGAGGAATCCTCAAGTCCTGAAGCACTAAGCTCATGTGGTTTTCCACTGCCAAGCTCTATCCCTGTTGTTTCAGTGTTCAGCCTACCTGGCTGCCACAGAGCAAATCAGTAAAGCTCTGTGTTTGCTGTATAAAAACCAGCAAACCCCACAATTTTTAGCTCACATCATTTTTCAGTGAGTAGTCGTTAAAACTTAAATACTTGCTCCTCGCTTTAGGATCCATGGAGTTGACTTGATTGACAATTAATGGCTCTGGAGATCCCTAACAACTGACATTCTGATTTCTGTGCTAAATGCAGAGTGGTCCAAGCTCTTTAATCAGGAAGAGCTTCTTTAAATTCATCATGAAAACTCATAACACCAAACGGCTGAGATTGTATCAGTGTGAGAAGACTGAATGTTGGGCAACTCCTTGCTTAGTTTACATAGAGACATCAATCATCTTTTTATTCAGCTCTACACCAAGAGAGGATGCTTGCTCATCTTCCAGTGACTCTGACCCAAATGCAGAGCAGTGTGGGCACCAGGGACAGCCACCATTTGGGAAAACAGATGCTGATCACTCTGCCCAAATTAGTTGTACAGTCTGCCAAAAAATTACTGGCATCTAGCAAGGTGTGTGTGGGAGAACTGTAGAATGAGTAAAGCTGCACAAACACATATATTTATTTTTCAAAATAATTGGTAAAAGTGACTTGATGCTCGCTGGCTGAAGGAAGCTGCAAAGGAATAACTTCAAGCTCCTTCCTGGAGCTAAAGGAAGTCCTGGAGGGCTGGAAGCTGAAGCTGCACTTGCACTAACACACATCTCAGGTAAGACAGGTTAATAAAGCCATCAATTTATAGAACTTGAGCTCTGAATGTTGCATCATTTTACACCTTAGAACAAGGCTGCTTTTCCAAAAGCTCCAACTGTGTGCTCAGTTATACACCACAGATTTAGTGCAAAAATGGAGACGTGCCTTGCAGAGGAAGGGATCATAACTGCCCCTTCCAGCCTCATGCAACCCTGACCTAACACAAACATTCCCAGCACAGCTGTTTCCCAGGAACCAGCAATAAGCATTTGCTATCTCTGATATGACTTTTTCCAGCATTTGCAAGGCAAGAGTCATTTGTGATGACTTGGAGCTGACCAAACCCCAGCCTCAGCTCCCAACAACCACAGGCAAGGCCTGGGATTAGCTGTGACCCTCTCAAAGCAGCCAGGCTCAGCCTGGAATGTCAGCAAAGGAATGCCAGGATTTCAAATCTGAAGGGACCTCAGCGAAATTCTGAGTCATCTCCTCTGGGAGAACCACAGGAGACACTCAGAGGTGCAGTGGTTTGGCTCTTACACACCCCACACTGCCAGGATTCCCCAGCTGGACACAGATGCTTGCATCCAGAACTGTTTCTGTAGAGATGGATTCGCACATCTGTTCATACAGACACTGTACATGCAAGCATATATTACACATGGAAACAAATCTCAGGGGAAAGAAAACTAATTAGCAGCCCCATATTAATCCTATTGGGCATTGCAGGTATTTCTTAAGAGCCAGGATGGGACCACAGCAGTCTGACTCCACAAGAAAGTGTTTATGTAAAAGATGACAACTCTGCCAGGGAGAAGCAGAAAAACAACTCAGGCTGCAACTGCAGCTTTTTCCCTCCCGTGCATTATTTTTTTCTCTCCACAAAGGCATCACTGAGTTTTTTTTGATGTCACCACAAAACGCACCACAGAAAATCCAGCCCCACCTGGTGCTGTCACTATCAATGAAACACCTACATTAAATTCAGAAAACCTCAAAAACCATTAAAATGGCATAGTATGAATTGTACAGATGGTTATGAGATTGCTAGGAGTTTAATAAATAAAAAAATGTTTGCTCCCCAAAAAAATTTGTGATTTAGAAAACTGTCCAAAAAACGCTCAATTTCCTTTTCACTTCTTCAAACAACTCCCATGCAATTAGTGAAGCAGTACCTATTTTTGAGGTACTGTTCACTCTAGTTTTGAGGTGAGCCCTCAGGTAGCATTTTCCTTTCTAGCAGCATTTTCCTTTCGGTGGATTCCCAAGATTTCCAATCTCCCAATGAGGCTGAGAGGTGCAGGACAGCAATTTTAACCACCACCCAGGGCCAGAGGGTGGAATGGGATGGGCTTTAAGGTCCCTTCCAACCCAAACCATTCTGTGATTCCATGATAAAACAAAACCACAAAGACCCCTCTCTTCCAGAGGAGGTTTGTAAACAATTTTTTCCAGCTTTGCTTTATGTTCTCATCTCAGCCCTACAAACACAGATGAGTACCAGAATAGCTACAAGATCTCATTAATCAAAAAATAGCTGGAAAGATGAACTTGCAACCCTGGTATTTCCTCTTGAAAAAAATGAGATAAATTAGGTGCACTGCCTGACTGTATTTTCAATGAACACTTCAAATCAACACTCTCTTACCTGGAAAGTTTCTTCAATCTTAAAGGTTAACTTCAACAAAAGTGTTAGAAGAGTTTAATTAAAACAAGAGGCCTTGAACATACTAAGTGTGAGTTCCATGTGCTTGAAGAATACATCTAGGCAGTGTAACACGATGGAATTTTGGGGATGGATACAAAGGAGAAATTGGCACTTTTGCTCAGAGGTGAGCAGTACATCTCATTTATGGTCACCAGGTCATGTTCTGCTTCGGCCAGTCCATAATACACACATGAAAATTAGGATCAGTAAAAAGAAAACACAAGTTTCCACTCTTGTTCTTTAAACTTGCCCAGATTTCTCCTGGCTTTATAAACACATGCAACATGGAAGAGCTCTGAATTAAAGAGCTGCCTTCGGAAAGAGACTGAGAAAGAGAAGATCTTTTCACAGGCCCTCTAAGGCAAAGGTCACTCATCACCATGCCAAACCAAGTCACCATCAGCACAGAACACACACAGCTTGAGGGGAAATCTCAGACACAAGAAGGAACAGATGACCTATCTGGGGGCTGTGACCACATTATGGCCCACAATCCCAGCATCTGGTGACTAACACTGCTGTGTGCAGTTTGCTTTCCCAGAGAAAGCCCTTTTTGTTTGAGTAACTGGTTGCTGATACAATGAGTCACTCAACTACCTCAAGCAGCAGCTCCACCACTCTAAAAGGACTGCCTGGGAACTGCTGAGTACAGAATGTGTGTTTGTTTAGGAACAACCTGCCTTAAATAAACCACTGACTCACCTTGTCACGCAAATGATGCTCTGCAGCCTCAATATTCAGAGGATCGTCAAAATTCAAAAGATCCTGGAAAAGAAACAGAGAGAACATTGAGGGGCTCCCACTCACTGCATCAGCAGGAGCCCAAAGCCCTGGAACAAGATAATGGAACACAGCAAACAGGGCAGCAAAGGCAGTGCCATTTAATCATTTAATCACTGCCTCGCTGGTGTCCCTGCCAAAGGTAAATGCAAATGAGTTTGATAATTGGAAACCAAACCACAGGATAATTAAATGACAACAGCACCAGGGCATTTGAGCTCTTCTGGTGTGGGTCACACACTGCCCCAAGACACTTCTCCCTGGAAGTGAATGCCTTTCTATTGGAAAACTAAATTTTGGAGGAACAGTCAAACTTTCAGGAGGCACAACTACTGCTGATTTTTGTTAGAGGGCGAAGTAAACCTTTAAAAAAAACTCTGGCAAACAGTGTGCTGATAAACTAGGAGTTCCCTTAATTCCATCTCCATAGAACAGTAATTTAATTCTCTCTGTGAAGCTATGTAACCTAGAGCCTGACAGGGAAGTTCTGGGAAAAACAGGCCCTAGAGGAAAAGGAGTGCAAAGACACCAAGAACTAAAGATGTGGGGTCAGGCAGCAGAAATAGTCACAACAAAGCTCAGGCCTCTCAGTTTAATCTAAAATATTAACTTTGGAAGGATAAGGGGTCTAGGGTTAAAAACAACGGAGAAGAGGAATCATCATCAAAAATAACACTGAATCACAAGGCCCCTGATCTGCCTGCAGCCCAGATCCTTCCCCAGTCTAGGGTCAGCCTGTGCTAGAGTGAAACACCACTGTCCCACAATATGAGAGGCTCCTGGCATTCCCTGACTCATCTTCAAGCAGCAAACCCCACATTTCACTCAAATCAGGACACCAACCGACCTCATTTTTCACACACTTTCTTCAAGAAAACCCCCCATGAATCTGCCACACCAGGGTGATCCCAGCACCAGCTTTTCAAAGCCTAATTATTTACAAGAAGCTGTGTGTGAGGGAAATCCAGGAGGGAAGCACAGCTCTTACCAGCCATGACAAATCCCTGTGATCTCCTAGGCATGACCACCTCTCTCTGCAGCTCTTTGCCCAATATTTTTTCATATGCAGCTCTGCCCCTGAGGATTTTGCTTCCTTCTACTCACTTGTGCACGCACAGGGAGACTGACTGACTGTGAAATGCAATTCACTTTTGCTGGAAAGGCAAAAATGCTCTCTGAACTTCTACATCAATTTACCAAAGAAGTTGTTGGAAAAAACCAACCAAGCTTTTGAATGACAGGAAATCCAAGCTTCCCTCTACACCCTGGAGGGGCTGAGGGGGCTTTCTCAGAGGGGATGAGAAATGTGGCCACCAAGTTAGTGCTGCTCTTTGCCTTCTCCTCACCCTCCCACCCAGCAGCAAGGGCTGAGGAAAGGAATCCCTGAAAAAGGTAACTTGTATAAACTTAGCCTCTCTCCACTTTGAGAGCAAAAGCAGCTGTTGCATCCTGCCTGCCTCTTGCAGCTTCTTCCTGCCCTCTCCTCCCTTTTCAAGGTGCTCTTGCAATTACAGGTTGCTTGCTCCCAACAGTCTTTTAAAAAAAGGGGAGGAAACGGGATCCCTGAATAAAATCATGCAAATTCTGTGACAAGTCAGGTTTTATGCAAGCAAGGAATGAGACTGCAGGGCAATCATTAATTCCTCCTAAAAAGAATTTTTTAAAAAGACTAACACCAACATAATTCCTTCTCAGAGCAGTATGAATTTCTATTTCCTGCCAATCAGCAGGAGTTTCATACTGTGTGGAAGATCTCAAATAATTTCTTATCAAAGTATCCCCTAATATTTCTAACCAAAGCTAAAGTCATGTACAAAAAGCTGGTATTTCAGACAGTCTTGATGAGTTCCACAAACAAAAACACAGTCTGATTTAATACTTGTCCAACACCCAGTGAAGCCAAGGGAAACAAAGACCCAAACTTTTAGAGGCAACACACAGGGTTAGCATTAGGTGATGCTGAAACTAAACCAGGCAGAAAAACAAAAGTGGACGTGCAAAATATTCCTTTACTTACAGTAAATAAAGAGTTTAACCCCCAGACAATATCCTGCAAAGGAAAAACACAGTTAGACATGCATTTCAGGAGTTGTGAACATGTTCACAAAATTTATTTTTCTATCAATCCATGAAATAACTGGAAAAAAAAAATCTAGATTACCAGTAATGTTTTACTAATTTGAATAAAAATGTTGAAAAAGCTTTCCCATTTCACAGCCACTTGGTATCTAGAAGTCAGCAAAATCCAAGTCCTGCATATTCAAACAGAAGGTTAGATCTTTCTGTGTGTATTCCTGTTGCTCCTCCACTCAAGCAGACAAGTGATACCTTCAGAGATGCCACCAACTGAAAACTGCACTGCTTAGTTTAAAGGGTGGGTAATGAAAGTTAATTCAGCAATCTGTTCTTAAAATTAAAAAGGGGTCAAACAAATACTTGAAACTGTCAAAATATCAGATAGAAGAGGGTGAGCTGTAGTAGGAGTACAGAGAAGTACTATTCTTACATAAGCATACATCTCAAGTCATCCCACAGCTAAAATGCACAATAAATTTAATTTTACAATAAAGATAAACCCTCAAAGTAAAAAACTTCCTATGCACAGCAAAGAATTTCAATAAATGAGTGCATTTGAGCTTGTTTCCTGTTCTGGGCCCTGTGCTGAGAGTGTGGACCACAGAAATCCACATCCTTTAAGGACACAGTCCAATTATGCCCTAATGAACAAGACACGATGTCAGCATCACCCGGCCAACAGCCTCTCATGATCCAATTTCCCTTTGATCTTGCACAAACAACCCACCCAGTTTATCTGCTTTTAAAACATCAATCTGCCCAGCAAGGCTGGCACTGTCAGCATTTCCAGCCTCTGCACCTTGTCAAGTGTGGCAAAGACAGCAACTTTCAAACATGCTCATCACCTTCAGTGGCAGCACAGACACATAAACTGCACAAAAGGGGTGACCCAGACATTTAATTACAGTTATCTGTAAATTTTAAGACTCTAACGCTGAGCAGTCATCCTCACTCCCAAACAACAACTCTGCCAGTTCCCTGGCAAGCAGGGGAAAATGAACTATTTCAAATAATGGATGGAAATCACTGTTTTACTGTTTATTGAAGCTTCTGTGCTTGTTCAACTGCTGGCACAGAAACTAAGCACAGCAGAGGTCAGCAAAGCATGATATTAAGGAAACCTGTATTAATGCTAGGGATAAATTATTGGTACAATGCAGTGATGTGCCAAAGTCACAGATTAAAGGAAGATTTAGTGGCACAGAGAACCTGGAGAGCAGCAAAAGGCAGGAAGGTCTCAATTTCCACTTGATTCTCCCACATCCAGGCATCAGAGGGTGCTCAGCAGCTCCTGGCAACCCCTGTGCCCCAGCACGTGCTCTGCCCCCAGAGGTCAGGAGCCCATTCCACTGCTGCCCTCCAAAGCTGTATGGTCCTTCAGGCAGGCAGAGTTGCAGGAAAAAATGCCATTTTTACAAGTTGCCTTCTACCTACACCACGAGACAGCAGGCTGCAGTTGCAGAACCACAAAACTGAGCGTTAAAACCATCCTGGAAAGGTACAAGGTCACGTGAGCACTCTGGGGTCTGGCCATTTCTAAATCCTGAATTCCAAACCCTCCTTTCCCAGGGTTAGCAACTGTCCACAGCTGTTCAAGCACCAGCAAGGCTACAAAGCAACAAACCAGCAGCAAGCCAGTGCCTTCTAAATTTCTCAAGAGCTCATCTTCTCTTCAGCACTGCTCACTGCTCACTCCTTCTTGTCCAATACAAGCTCAAATACCTCACACAGGTAAACGCTGCAGCTCAAAAGGGAGATGTGATGTCATATTTTCCCATTATAGAATCAGTTGCTCCCAAATTCTTATTTGCTGAACCCTGGTTTTAATGCTTTGGGGTACTTGACTCATTTGGGCTGGTTTTACAGAGTTCTATTAAAAACAAAAAAGGAGACACAAAAAAACCCAACAAAAACCTTTGTACAGGCACAAGTTGTGAGAATGCTGTGCATCTCCACTGCCACTGTAAACACCAAAAAGCATAACAGGATTATTATTACTACTTAATAATATACCTGTGAAAGTCTTAATACCATTTCTGATGTTTCATTCTATTGAAGTTTTATGATTTGCTGGATTCATTCTATACCCTTGCATGGCTCCATAAAAAATAATGTTAAATTACTACCAGAGGGCAATTACTTTTTGTGATGAGCTTGAGGCTAGCCTGGATTTAAAATTAGGACATTGAGAAAGGGAAGTGAGATGGAACAGATGAGCAAAAGTGAAGCAAGTATTTGGTATCTGAAAAACTCAGCATAGTTGAATTGCAGAGCTGTTGGCTGCATGCAGATAAGCACTGGCCTAGCTGCCTGCTTTGGGTTTTCCTGAGGAACTAAAAGGATGTGCAAGCCACAGAAGATCTTGTCAGATTTAACAGCTCAAAAACTTCTATTCTCCTTCAGTGTAATAAAGTATCAGGCTTGGCTTCAAATATTTACTGAACTTGTGGCTTAAATAGTCGGAAAACAAAGTTAAGCCTATTGTGCAGGAATTCCTAAGTACAGGAATTCTTAAAGGTTATCTTCACAGGGAGGAACAGGGCAGGTGGCAACTGAAAATGTTCATGGTGCACACCTTGACAGTGCTGCACTTCAGTGAGACCCTACTTGTACAAGATCAGACATCTACATCTGACAAAGCTGTTTCCTTTACAAAGCTGCTTCACCTCCAGTTTCCTCTCTGTGTTTAACATCAAAGTTACAGAGGACAAGGGCACCACTGCTGAGGGGCAGCCACAGAGCAAAGCTGAGAGCCTCTGCTTTTGCACCAAACCTGCTTTTTGTACCTGCCCAGGCTGGACCTGCAGCCAGGGCTGCCAAATTCCTCGAGCTGCTGCATCTGGTTCCTGCTCCAGCCTTGTCCAGGCTGTTCCCTGTGTGGTATCCCAGAGGTTTCCCATCAGATGAGATGTCTCCTCTGAGTGCCTCTGGGAGTCCAAGGCAGGTCTTGGATATGCAAGTGGGTTTAATTCCCATCTATTCTGTTATTCAGAGGAGGCAATGATGGTATTTGAAATCAGGCACTGGGGTTCCCAAGCACAGCAGTACCTGGCTAAAGGCAGAGTGGGTATGGGGAACAGGGAATTATGAGGGAAGCACACTGCTCCATGGCACTGTCACCACTCTGGGCTGGAGCACAGGGAAGTCAACACAGGCATGTCAGAAGATCAAGAGACTGTTGTAAACACCCCTTTATAATTGTCCCTTTTCTTTCTGGACTATTTTTGTGCTGCATCCCAGTGAAAAGTTACACTGAACCCCTGCCCACAGATTTAATCACAGCATGCCAAATGAGGAGAAAAAACCTGCTGCTGCAGCAGTGTCTGCAGTTCAAGAGCAGCGACTCAAAATCCTCAGTGCAGCTTTTCAAACAGCCTCTCCTGAGGCCAGGGAGTTTCAAAGCTTTGCATTTCTAGGAGGCCCTAACTCAGGCACTGATCTTGCCAAGGGACAGTTCTCAGAACCACTTCACAAAAGCAATGCCACTGAAACCATGCCACAGACAAGGGTTTCAGAGAGACAACCACAAGCACTTCTGGGGAGAGAGAGAGAGCAAACACAGAAACTGTAAATTAAGATTTTCCTTTAACAGGCATATATTCATGCATATTGCTCATATTATATGTTATTATATATTAGTAAATGGAGTATACTTAATACATTAATTTAACAAGAGAGCAAACCAGACAAAAGCACCTACCAAACTTCTAATCAAAGAAATTCCCTTAAGAGATCCAAGAAGCATTTCTGGACATTTCTAACAGACTGACCAAATCAAAGCTTGTTGCTAAACAATTTTTTATAAACAAACTATTTAACCCAGTCATATGAACAACTGGAGCAGCAGTCATTTATACAAGCACATGTCTGAAACAGACTTTTTTTGTTTGTTTTAAAAAGGGCTGGAAATGCCATTCCAAAGCTCAGCTTGCTCTAGGTCCAGGTCATGCATGGCCAAGTCCTGGGGCAGCTCTCTGCTCTCTTGTCTGCCTATACATCACCTCAAGCTGTTTTTCTTCTTCCCTTCCCCTTCTTCTACCATCTCTCAAAAAAAAGCAGCTCAGCTTCTTCCTCTCTTCACTGCAGCCTAAAAAACCAAGCACACTTTTTCCCACTCCACCAAATTTATCATAGGTCCTGGGGATCAAAAAAAAAAAAAAGTTTTCCTTCCAGAGACATAGGCACTTTCTAGCTTAGAAAAAAAAAATCTTCCCACCTAAACTGTCTTCTCCCAAATAAAATCTCCTTTTATATTTCCTCTCCCACTCCCCTCTAATCTTGCAAAAGTTGAAAAACATAGTTTCCACCTGGAGTAAGGTGATAAAGTGGGTGGCTAATTTCTTCAGCCACCCACAAAAGCCACCTCAGTCGTCATGTGCCTGCCATCCCTGCCCCTGCTTCCCACCCAAACACAACAGCAGCTCCCTGCAGGGCTCTGGGTAACTTAAAAGGCACAAACTGCTCCAGTTAGCAAACACAAAACAAGGAGGAAGGCTGCAAAACCGTTTCTTTTGTACTTAAATATAGGAGGGGAAAGAAAACAGGAACAATTCCAGCCTGTTCCTCTCCCAGACCAAGCCAGCTGTGAAGTGCCAAGTATGCAGGAGCACTCCTCTCCAATCCCTCACTTTGTCACTGACTCCTTGACGTTTGTCCCCGTGGTTACCTCAGGGCAAGAGGATAATCCTGTGTAAATTGTTCCCTGGGGAATTCTCTGACAGCTTCTTACTGAGCTACACCACAGTGATTAAAACACTGAAGCCATCACCCTCTGGAGACCAGTCTGCTCAGTGCATTAAAGCTGACACAAATTGAATATTCAGAAATCAACAGTTTGGGGAGAACCAGCATGGTTTAATTGCACTTACTGAGGTATCCCAGCTCTCCTGACTCACATGCTCACAATAACAGCTACTGTACCTAAACCAAAGAGCTGGCTTTGCCAGGGGACATTAAAGAGAGAAAATCAAAATTTTGCAAATCTTCTCTGAAGCAGAAGCTATTAGAAGACACTGAGTTGTATTTTCACCAGCCTGGCATGTATGGAGGGGAAAGAAATAAATCACTTCTTACAAAACTGATAAAGCCAATTCATAATGAAGTCAAAATACAACACAATATATCCCTGGAAAAATATCTCCTGAAGCTTATTTTAAGAAAAAACTCGATGTCAGATCTACACAGAAGATTGTCTTCCGTGGTTTATAGCTCCTCTCTCCAAATACTGAGTCTGAAGTTTTTGTCTGAGGCTTATTCAATTTTTAGAAGTGAGGAAGACACATAAGAAGGCCAACTCCAAACCAGGATTTGAATAAATCAATAGCTGTACAATGTTATCATAGTTCTGAGAAAAACAGCAACAGGAATTAATGTAACATAAAGCATTCAGGTTTCTTTTTTCACTTCACCCTCAAGACAGTGACAGTTATTTTACTGGCTGTTTAAAATACTCCCCTACAGTAATTACTGATGATTTTGACAGCAGACCATCTATTTTCCTTAAGATGATGGGTGAAAGTTTTGTGCTTTCAAAACTCCTCAGGTTGATGCTTAAACACTCTGGTAAACTGGAAAAATTAGACAATGACCCTCTGATTTATTTCTCCAAGAGATTAGTCTGACATTTGGATGATTCCAAATGAAGTCACTCCACTACCTGAAGACAACAGCAGAACCAGTGAACCACACAGGACAAAACATTGCCATTTAGTATTAAAACACTAATTAAATAAGCAAAGCTCTCAAGGATCAACTCCCAAGTAGCAACAGTTTACTGGAAATGAGTCTTAATTCCTTTTAGATCAGGTAATCTAATAGCACAGAAAGTTATTTATTAACCCAGGATCTGGAGTTATGGGAGAGAAATTCCTGAAAAAACCAGTGGTTTCCTGTAGGTGGGCATGGAAAGCTGTCTCAGATCTGCAGTTTAAGACTACCTGGATGGATGTTTCCCACCCCTGCTCCTGTCTCTCCTGACAGCAATAACACAAAAATGACAAAACCCAGCACTCTGAACTATCTCAGTGAAAAACTGAAAGGCACATACACCTAATACACACAGAAACCCTCCAGAAAACAGCCCAGCTATCTGAGAGCAGCTGGATCTCTATGAGAACACATCCACAAAAAGAAGAAAAAGGACCAATATTCCCTGTGAACATCCATCACGCATTTTTAAACAGTTTTTAATGCTCATATGCTCAGGCCTCCACAGAGCTGCCCAAGTGTGCTCTGATTATTTTTAAGGTCCATCAATCAGCCACTGATTTATGAACCAATTTCCAGTTGCAGTTGGTTAGAAGTAACTGCAGAAGGGAGCCTGACTTCTAGAACCAATCAGGCATTTAAAATACAGATCACTTGTTCAGTTCTTAAAATCCATCACCTGAGATGTTTTTATAGCAAAATGAAAACAAGCATTTAGGAGAAAGTTGAGGCATATTGAGGAGAACTAACTCAGCTAGGCAGGTCAGAATCCTGGCAAAAAAGGTACATGCTGAGGACTAACAGGAGCTACTAAAGCATTCTGGAGTTTGAAATTGAAATTACTGAAGGGTACAAAGCAGAGTAGCAGAGTAACAGCAACAGTGTGAAGTTCTATAAGGTATTTAGAAGCTGCTATTTCCAGTGACACAAAAAAAAATCTGAGAACAGAATGGAATTCAAGCAGTCTATTTGCTTTCTGCCTGGGAAACTTTCATTTTGACCATCACACCTAAAAACAGAAGAAAAGCCAGTTCAGACAGGCTGAGCAGGGCTCAAAGTAACTGCAGCAGCCTCCAGCTTTGTGAATAAGCTGTTTTTTCAGAGAGGAAAGAATGCAATCAAATGATGCAGAACATGATAGAATGGAGACTGAAATGTAAATAAGCTCCTGTTGCCAACTCATGTTTAGCTACAAAGGAGTAGGTGAGGACACAAAGATCAGGTAGAAAGCACTGCAGCAGTGCTCACACAATCCACAGCCTGGGGACCAACCACTACCAGAAATTACCTAAGGGTTTGGGATTCTGGAGTGTTTCTAAGAATAAAAGAAAAGTGATTTAAAAAGTGTATATATAGAGTGGTTGGCAGGTTAATGTTTTAAACCTGTTTTAGGGTAAGAGCCCAATTCTGCTCAGAATCTGATTTTTAAAAAAGCACCTAATGCAGGAATTCAGAAATAGCACATTCTTTAGTGCCTTCACTCACAAACAGGCTGCTCTTCACAGTGGTCCATGGAAACGTGCTCCCAAGCACAAAGAAGGGGAAAAAAAGATGAAGCTCAACACTTGGTAACCTGAAGAGAATTCAATCATGGATGAGATGACACCAAGTGCAAAAAAATGCTGGGAAACAAAACTGAGTTAGGTCTTCTCCCTCTTAAGAATCCTCCAGACTGTTAAAAATACATTTTATCAGGTAAGTTTTACAGACAATTTAGCAGACTCTCATTCTTATTTCAGGAAGTTTATTCATGTTTCTACCCAACTGATACTAAAAAAATATTAAAAAGGTCACAGCGGTTTATTTTGAAGGATTTTTCACGTAAGAGCTCTGCTGCCACCAAAAGGATTAAAAAAAGAGACACAATCAAAAACTTGAGCCTTCTAAAGGGTTAAGCACACAAGCTCCATGCATGCAGCTGCATTCAGAATGGTTTGTGCATGGAGCTTCTCATGTGTATTCTCTACTTGAATGGCTTTTCTAATGCCCTTGGAACAGTTTTTGTGGCAGAAGGACATGTACACTCTCCATAAAATTCTTTAGGAGCAGTTCAGAGTGCTTTATTGGGCAGATCTGGGTGCTACTTCTCCAGAAAACCAGGCTGACTTTGTATTACTGAACAATTAATTAATGACTTTCAAGTTCACAACAGGCCATGACTGGATTACTGTCCAGAGTGCTTCTGTGCAAATTCTCACTGCTCCCCTTGTGGTGATGAAAAGCTGTAAAAAGTGAGCTCACAACTGTGGTGCTTCAATGTTAAAAAATTTAAAAATCCAAGGAGGACATCTGATTTGATTTTTTTCTTTTTCAAGTTAAGCTACTACTTCCTTTTCTCTTGCTGAATCTTTCATTTCAACAAGCACAGAAAAGCTCCTGTCTTTTGGGTTTCTTCTCCAGTTACACTAATTTTTTGATGGCTGAAGCTTAAACCTTGTAGCCTAAAAACTTTCTCTGAATGAAAATACAGTGACAGGAACAGAACCAGTTAACTTAAATTACTCAGTGCCTTCGTTTAACCTGAGGTGAAAACACAAAAGGGCAAAACAAAACCACAGCAACTGATGAAAAAACAATAGGGAAAGACTGTTTAAGAAAATCCACAAAACAACACACTCATTTTACTTCCAGAAAGTCACATGCTCACCTCAGAAGAGATTTTACAGATGAAGAAAGTCACAGATCTCACTCATCATGCCAAAAAGCAAACCAAGTATCAGATAAAGGTCTCTTTCAATTTGGTTTTGGAAAGAGACAAACACCTGATGTGTACCCTTTATCCACCTAATGTTGTTAAAGCTCTGGAAGAAACAATTCTGGCAGCACTCCTGGCAACAGCAACAGGAAGATCAATTCCTGCTGAGAGCTCTGCACTGATTTTGTCAGGAGTATCAATCCCATGGAAATTACCAGGGTTATGGACTGCTGCTCACAGGATGCTCCTGTGTTTGCTGCCTGGGTGGAAACCAGCACACCTTACAGTGTGGGCTCTCAGAGCCACCTGCATCACACCAACCTCCAGAACCTTTAATCAGAGCAGGACGTGGCAGCCACACCAAAACTACCAACATGTCTACAATCAGCACTCTACCTGTTCCACTGCTGCCACCAACACCTGCTGGAAGACCAAAACCTCACCTCAAAAACCTGTTCTTGAGCAAACCACATGAGCTGTTTCTTTCCAAGGCCAGGAAAGGATTTTTAAAGATATACCTAGTTTGATGGACATATCCAAAAGGAAACAGTACCTTTAAGGTTCTAGTTGGGGCCCAGCCAGTGCCATCAATTGAGTGCTCCCTCAATAAACTGGAAAAAAAAATAAAAAAAGACACACATTATACAGAGCAACTTCTGGTTAAACTGTCTTTGTCAGAAACATTGTCAGAAAACATTAGGAAGTAATTGCAAGATAAGAACTAATTCTTGCACTATTTATATCCAGGTAATGGAATTTTAAACCCCAGGAGTTGGGATGTCTGCCTAAAATTACCTTCTACACAGTGTCATTACAGAACTCCCCATGTGAACTCAACCCCGGTCAAAACACCTGAATTATCTTCCTCCAGCAGCACCAGTGTGACAGAAACCCTTGTGACAGGCTCAACATTGAGCCTTTTCTTGATTCCCTGATGCATTTTGGAACTTGTTAAAGTCTGGTGAAGAGACAGCCTTGCAGGATGACCCATCTCTCACCAAAACTGGCACAAACCCATCCAGAAGAGGGTGTTTGGGGGAGGGATAGCTAATTAGCAAAGAGAGGATCATCACCCTCTAATCTGTGAAAGGACTTCAGCTTCCTACAGGCAGAGATAAGAAGTGAAGCAGTTTTTAGTCTGTCTGCTCCAGAGGAAAAACTTCCTTAAAAACTATAACTTGAATTTTAATAGAAGCACATATGAATGCTAATATATAAAATACAGAATTTTCTATATGCACATACCCAGTGTAGAAATTTCATATGACCAGCATATTATGGTACATAATATGTACCAGTGAAGCTGCTGATCTATTTGCAAGTAGAAACCATGGAGGTGTTCAGACATTTCTGGACTTTCAGATCCAGACCTCAGCAGTTATGAGAAGGAGATATTGGGGATCAGAGCACAACTGAGAAATAAGCTGAAGTCTTGCTCAGAAAAGTAATAATCTGAATGAAAGTCTAAAAAACTCCTTCGTGTATCATTTCACAATCACATCTTCCTCTGTGAGGAGTCATCTAAAACTCTCAACTCACAGCACAAAGCACAAAAATTCACCACCAGCAGCCACTTCTGCTACTGAAATGACAGGGTTAACGTGAAATATTCTTAAACTATTAGGTTTTAGCCATTTCCAGGTTGACATTTATCAAGTAATTTTTAAATTGCAGTAGATGACTAGATGATACAGGTTATGTAATTATTTAAGGAATATGGCAAGTTTATATCCAAGGAAATTCAATCCTTGTTCAGTGCAGAGATCCTAGGATCAACATGGACAAGCCCACTCCACCTTAACTGTGCTGCTCATCTCATTTCTGTGCCTTTAAAAAGATAAAACATGCCATCAGCACTTGTGCAACGTTAAAAGTAACACCTCGTGGCTGCAGTTTGTGTCCATATGACAAAAGCAAAAGCAGCTTTGCTTTTTGTCTGTTCCTTATAAAATTGTGTGGCTGTACTTCCATTTGCCTCTCCATATACCTCCCTGGGAAATTCCAAGTGAGAAGGAAGTTAACACACAAAATAAAATCATAAAAATATTCAGTGACAGGGCACCTGAGCATGGGCTAAGCCTCATGAAGAGCCCTGCAGTTTCCCAAGGCCTCAGAGGTCTCCTGGCACATCTCCAGCTGGGGACAGCACAGCCAGGACTGAGGAGACCCTTGTACCTCAGAGCACTCTGGCAGGAAAGCAGAGAAGACACAGAAGAGTCCCTTTGGCTCAGTATTTCTCATTTGCTGACAGAATTATTTTTTAGGGCAGCACCCTCTTTCTTCTACAGATTGGGAATGATCATTAAGCCCCTAAACAGAACCTTTTCTAAAGATACCTCCCAGCCTATGACTGCAAATCCTTCTGTCTGGGTTCCTATGGGCAGACTGCAAAATCACTGCTTTTGAACTTTTAGTAACCAAAACAGCCACTGATGCGACCACTCAGCTGCTCAGCTTTCATCTCAACAAATACTGTCTCATTCTGTGAGTAATTCCTGCTTGGAAGAAAGCTTGGGGGAATTTTTTTCTTTTTATATACAACCATCCTAAAGAGATCTTCAGAAAAAAAAACATTTCCTGAAGTGGGAACTGCACGATTCTAGTAAGTGCAAAACCTTCTGAAATTCCAGCTGACCCAATCTGCAGCTTAAGTGGCTACAATTTAATGTAAGGGGAAGATCAGTCCTGGAGAAAGCTCCATTTTTTCTATCCACGTGTGCAGTGGAGGTGCTATCTACTAAGGGCCAGACCTAATTAGTATCTGTCATTAATAATATGCTCCAGGGTATCTGCAGTCCATAAAGCACAGAAAAACTTCACTTTTCCTGCCCAGAACTGTTACACTTGACCACAAGTTTAACCATTTAGAATGTTTTAGTGTTAATGTTTAGTCATTAGGGATGATTATCAAACCAACAGATACCACAGCATGAGGTATGAGGGGGAAAAGCTCTGATGATGATGTTTTTTTCTGCCTTTAAAAATAACTGGAGCTATTTTAATGCAAAGACTCGTGTGTGAGTTGATTGCAGATACTATACATAGAATGCATTTTCTAACAGGCATAAAGCAATTAAGTTATTTTAGTGGTTTTTTTCCCTCTAATGCCAGACATTTCCAAGGTTTGATATGTTAAATATCTGACAATCCAAACTGTTTCAATGCAGACATGGAAAAATGCCTTCACATCATCAGAATCATGATGTTCCAAACACCACAAACATCCCTTATAATTAAAATTAAAACCATTTAAAGAGATGGAAAAGTTGTGGCTGCCCCATCCCTGGAACTGCTCCAGGCCAGCCTGGATGGGTCTTGGAGCAATCTGGTCTAGTGGAAGGTGTCCCTGCCCAAGGGACAAGCTGTAAGGTCCTTGCAAGCCCAGCCACTCTGGGATTGTAAGAATGTGAGGCTTTATTGAACCTCAGAAGATGCTGTGCTACAGCTGGAGCTTCAGTCTTGGTTTGGTGGCTGGTATTTGTTGTGTCCTGACTCAAACAGCTCACTTGCTCCTTCTCTCACCTGCACTCAGAACATCTAATTTTTCTTAAGGCTGATGAGCCTGACCTGCCTAGGAAGAGCAATTAAAAACTTCATTTTCACCAGGACACACACTGCAGCACAAAAATTATTTTTCCATCTAGAGGAAAAATTCAGCTTCTCTTTAAGCACTGATTTGCTACACATGCTGACAACCATGCTGGATTTTCAGAACAGCTTTCAATCTCACTTATGGGCTTTGCTTCTGCTTCATCTGCTTTTTCTTCTGTGTGCCATTAACTTGAAAAATGACAGGCAGGCTTCTCACTTCTGTTTCTGTTTGGTTTCTGGCCAATTTCACCATCAGGTATTGAGGATGAAATTGCAAAGTTTCACAAATTCATTTGGAAGAGGAAACATTTACTATCCAGGAAAACCACCCAGCAACAGAAGCCTCTCACTCTGGTAAAGAAAAGCTTTCAGGTTTCACATCCTGACTTATCTTGACCCCAACTCTGCTTTGTTATAACTTGCACACGTGTCTTAGTGGAAAATAAATATTATAATTAACAAATGGCAAACAAAGAATAATTACTGGCAAAGTTTAGGGAACACTTTTTTCCCTCCTTTTTGAAATTTTCAAGGATTTTCAAGCACTTAACACACTTGGGCATTAAAAGCCTCCAAGCCTCCCTCATGGCCTGAGGACAATTCAGTTATGAGGGAGGGAAGAAAAAACCCAACTACATTTCCTTTAGGCTGGAGTTTACATTTTTACCCCAAGCAGAACAAAATACTAAGTCTGAACCTGAAAAGCCAGGCCCTACATGGTCCCTATAGCACAGCAAGAATGAGACTTTCGTCTAGTTTTCATGCTCCTAAAAGTTACAAGCAGAATCAGCAGAAAAAAATACTGTCACGACAGTTACATCCAATATTTTATCCAACAGAGAGACCTCTAAGGTTAAAAAACTCCCAACAGAATGTTGTTCCTACCTTAGACAGATTTCTCCTGTCTCTGTAATGTTTGGGTGCCAGATTCTTGTCAAACATTTTACCTTTGGAGGCTGCCAGGACAGAAAACAAATTACTGTGTTATCCTTCAAGATAAAAGCCTGTTAAAACTCAAAACAGAAAAAGGCAAATATATTTGATATTCACAGCCTGGGTTTGTATGTTTAGGGCAACGATGCATAACCTACAAGAGTCAAACCAGATTTCTCTGCCCCTTTAGCTTCTCTCAACTCTTCATAAAAATCAGCTGCTATTAGGCTTTTCCTTAGAAAAAAAGTAACTTTTAACAAAGCCAAGAATATTTACTCCCTCAGGGAAAAGAAAACACTATGTCATTAAGTTTCTTCATATTTAACTATTAAGGCATTAATTTAAACCAAAAAAACTTCACCAAGGCTTGTCCAAAACAGGGATTTGTTAAAAAACAGCAGAGGATGCAAAGAGAACAACTAGACCAAAAAAAAAAACAAACAAAAAAAAAAACCACCAAAAAAAACCAACTTCTTTTAAATACAGACCCTCCTCCTGTTCACATGCGTCAGAGCTGAACTTGAGACACTAAAATAAAATGCCACAGGCAAGATCAAATTTCTGAATTTCATACTGGGGTTCTGAAACACAGATTTTTGAAGCGCAGTCTCCTTTGCTCTAGTTTTGTGAAGTAAATAAAGAGTGGGACATAAAAATTTCAGTAGCTTAGCAACAGCACGTTGTTCCATCCCTGCTCTCCCCATCAGGACTTGCAGCTTTCCATCAGGCAGATTATTTCTGATAGGAAGTGTCCTGGAATGCATCAGCACACAGCAGCACCTTGCACAAGTTCAATTAAACCACAGATTATAAATGTGGAGCCATCTCCCTCCACTTTTTCCAATGATGTCTTCTATCAAGAGGCAAAACAGCTCAAAGAGCTGTATTTGCAGGGCAGCATCATGTGCTTTGTCTCATTTTGTTCCCAACTTCTCAACCACCTTTTTAAGAATTGTTTTAATTAAGACTCCTTGGAAAAGGTAAGACAAGATGCAAAGCACTGAGATACTAAAAATATACCCAAAAGAGATGTTCTAGAAGAAAAAACACTGATCATCACAACAAATCTGAGATTGATAATGCAGATTTTACCTTTCCTCCTTTGCCTTCATTTCTGTACAATAACTCAAGGGACATCATCATGGCATTATTGAAAATTAAGTGGCTCACAGAAAACAGTCTCAAACTTTTTGACCTCCAAAACACCTTAGAAGTTTTCTAACAGCACAATCTTCTCATTACCTACACTTTCACAAGGTTTTGAAAGATGATGTGTAGTTCTCAAACAAGGGAAAGCAGCAGAATTTATTCCATGCCATTAGATCAAGATAAAAGAGTAAATTTCTACCATATGCACCTTCAAACAGGAAATATATTGAGTCAAAAAAAAAAAAAGCTTTATAGAAACTCTTTTAAAAAAAATCTCCAAATCCTCATAGTGAATCAACTGGAGTCTCATTTTTTGTACTGTGGAAACAAAAGGATTCTTTTATCCTTTCAAAGTGATTTTTATTGCTATAAGTTAGAAAAACCCACTCCTGACAGTAAGACAAAGGTTTCTCTCTCTCTCTCTCCTTTTTCCCTCTTAGACAGACAGGACAACTGCAGCACTACCATAAAATTCAGACAAAACTTCTCCTTGGAACTCGTTCCAAGTAATTTCTGAACCCTCCCCAGACCAAAAAATCCAGAGATTTCCTCAGGATGATGTTTCACTTGAACACCTGTGACATTCTGCACAACAAAGCTCCCAAAAATCCATTTTTTCCCTTGCTCAAACTTCTCCTTCCCCTCAGGCACCACCAGCTGCACAGGTAGACCCAGCCTCAGCTGAGGGGCACAGCAGTGACCACATTCACTTCCTTCTCCTTTTCCAAGCAGTCACTTCTGCTCTGGGATCCCTCAGTTAAAATCAACAGTTTCAGTTCTTGATAAATTGGCACTCTAGAAGGACAGGTGTATCAACAGATCTTGTATTTTTTTTTAATTATTTATTATTTATATATTTAATCTGATCAGTGTCGTGTAGCTGAAACTCTTCCTAGTGAAGAAATTTACCTAGAGAAGGAACGTGGCTCCTAAGAGAAATCTGGAATCAATGTTATTTGAAATGTTTTCTCTGGACACCAGCTAGTCCCAAAGCTTTCTGCTAAACCACCCTGCAGCTCTAGCTCTTCTCTTTACAGTTTGTAAATAATATAATTCCCCCAGGAGGTCCTGAAGGGGATACAGGTTCCTGGGGGTGAATTACAGTCCAGCCCTGAGATATTTCTTGCCACTTTGCACCACCAGTTTCTGAAGGACTTCTGGAGACTGGCTGAAACTGAACACTACACAGAGAGAAGCACTGAGTGGTTCTGCTGCAGGCCACAATGCAAAATCTTCCAAATTTTTCCCCTTTATTTTATGCTCCTCCATTACCTCACAATTCCACATATCCACTCCTTTTGCCAGTGCAGAGGTGTGATGTCCCAAACCTGCCTGTGGGCTGAGAGCAGAGCTCTCCTGAAAACAGGCATCACTTGTTGCAGTCCCATTCTGCCTGGCAGGAAACAAACCTCAGCCTCAATAATCCCCTCAATATTAGGGAGCATACATTTGCATTAATAACCTGACCACAATCCAATATTCAACCTCCTGCATGTTTCCAAAACTTTCTATCTTTGTATCAGATGAGAGATGCTGAAATTTAAAAATATTTAATTCACATTTGCTGCAGATTTTCCTGCCAGTGCCGAGCAGGAAACCATAACAAACCAGACTTTTTAATTATGGGAACTGAGAACCAAAAAGATCAAAACTGAACTTCAGCTCTCCTGTTAACAGACAGCAAACACCTTGCAGCAGTGCTGTTAGGTGAACAACTGGAATACAAAAATCAAAGGAAATAAAATGAGTACACAAAAGTTAGTAGGGGTGACCTCTATCACAGTATGAAATTCTCTGGTAAAGTTAAGGAGAACATTCCACAACCAAACCCACACAACTGCAAACACTATCTAGCTGTGACAGAATAGGTAATGCTGAATTTAGGCTCAGCACAGCTGAGCAGGAACCACAGATCTTCCCTGAAACTCCTCTCCAGCCTCCTCCCCTACACATTGATCAGCCTCTCTGAGAGAACTCTCAACTACCAACACCCAAAGTAAGACAACACAGCAAAAGAATGAGGGGTGGGAGGAAATTACAGAACTGTCAACCTTTTCCTTTTGGTTCACTTAGTTTATTCTTAGATATATAACTTTTTAATGAGAATAATCATTAAATACAGGTCTCCTGAATAATTAACAGGAGACAGCAAAACCTCAGCCAGAAGGGAGGACACTCAGGTCTGACTCATCTGCACTTTCAAGAGCTTCTGCCAGACAATTGCAGAAACTTATTTTATTAGGAGACACGAGATCCTTTCTCAGTCTCCATGCAAAGTTCCCCCTGAAGTCCTGTTACCTGCAAAGAAAATCTAAAATGACAACTACGAGACTAATGACAAATACTCACCACCATATTGTAGGCATCAGGAACTTCAGTTTCAAACTGAAACTTTCCTCCTTGGTAATAGCCCTCATCTAGAAAAGGGAAAACAAGGAAAATAGTTAAATAAGAGGAAAACACCAAGATTAAAGCAACAGTACAGGGTTATCATCAAAAGCTGGCTGCACCAGCAGCTGCCACCTAATCCAAGGAGTGTGTGAGCATTGTGTTTTCCTGCACTACCAACATTTTTACAGCAGAAATTTGAAGTCAGGAAAGCCAACAGTCCCAGAAAAATCCAGCACCCTGATCACAGGAACAGGGATATCCAGCTAGAGGAACCTTGGGCTGAACTTCTGACGTCTGTAGGAAGAAAATCCTGGCACGTGGCAGGCAGTAGCACATCAGTGACCCTTGGAACAAGCTGGAGAAATCCTGCACTTGCTAATGCATTGCTAAATCTTGCTCCAGGACTGAGCACATCTTCCCAAACTTGTGCTGGCAATCATGGTGAGCAGTGTGAATGAGGTATGCAAGAGCATGTTTCAGAGGGTACTTCAGTATGAGCAAGCAGGCTCTTTCACTGTAATTATCTCACTGTGATATATCTGCTAGGAAAACACACCTGCCTTGCCTCTCTGCCAACTTCAGTACTGAATTATCAAAATGGCTAAACTTTCAAACAGGACATACTAAAATATCTACTTCCATTTAACCAGGGCTAATAGACTGGGATGACAGTCAGCCTGCAACTCCTGAAATAGCTGTGCTTGGAAGCTGAAATGCTTGCAAGTGATCTGAAATGCGTCTGGCATTGCCATTAGGGAGGTTTTTAATTTAAAAAAGGAAATAGATACCCAGCCCACACTGGGGGTTTGAGACATCTGAGGGATGCTCTGGCCCAAACCTCCCTGAGCACTCCAGCCCCAGTGAAGGCATGAGGGCTGATTAGCATTATATGATGCAGTTTTTTTATATTTCTTAAACCAACACCGCAAAGAAATGTTCTTGAAACAATCCATAGCTTACAGAAAGACTAAGAAGAATTTTTTTTTTATCTAGTTTGTTCCAAACCACAAAAAAAACCTGATTTGTCTACTGTAGGTCATCAAAATCCTCCTTCAGGTTGCTGTCTCCTGCTCTGCTTTTCAAATCCATTCTCCATTCCCACTCCAATTCAATTCTGAAGTGTTGCTGGATTTATTAAGTGATTTTAGGCATGCTATGCTTTACCAGAAAGTAAAGGGACATGCACTGATTTTTACAGGAAAAAAGCAAGATAGAAGTATTTCTCTTTTGTTTTTAAATATACAGAGGTAAAAAGCAGTAAAGCAAGGCACTGCTGAAGAACAAGAAGTAAGAGGTGAGTTACACTGATACCCTTTGGTAAAACTGCTTCCTGTCCAATGTGCAATACACTCAGAGTGAGACACTGTTCCAGAAAAGAATCGTTGGGAAAAATGGTCCAAGGTTATGGTCCCCCAGGAGCCCTAACACCACATTTATCCAACAGAACACAGACAGCTGACTGCACTTTAGCCACCATCTAGCACTATAATACATTTTAACCAAGTGTCAGGAATTATCACATTTCCAAGTACAAAAGTTATTTTCCTTGGCTTAATTTCACTAGTTGCCTGATTTGCTGGACTTAGAGCAAAGCATGCAGCAGCTCTTCACACTCCACCCCTGGCTAAAATGAAATAAATGCCTGCTGATGGATGTACCCACATGTGTCTTACACCAAAAAAATCCCTCAGGTTTAATGAGCACTCACTACAATGGTTGTCCAACAGAAACCCTCAAGAACTTTCAGATCAAGTCTTCTTCCTCCAAGACAATTCAATATTCATCACTGCCTCACACCGCAACTCATTTTGAATTTTGCTTTTACCTTGACACCAATCACTAATCAAAAGCCACACTGGGTAAGCTACTGGTTCTGTTATCAAGTAAGCAAGGACATATTTATAAAATTAGGAGAGCAACACATCTCTGCTCCCCTCTTTTATACGATTCTCCCTCTGTGTTTGTAAAGCAACAATAAAGCTACTCATTACCAATCACTCAAATATATATTAAAAATTCTGGAGAGCCTCAGTATCCAGCCAGAAATCTTGCACTGCATTAACAAGATAACCCTTCACAATGAAGGAATCTTTCAGCATCTCCAGTAAATAGCTTCTCAGACTGAGAGAAATCCTCAATTTTTTAGGCACAGAAAAGTGGTGGGAAAAAAGTTCTGGCAGAGTTAAGAGTGAGGAAAGAGCTATAAATAAACTCATCAAATGAAACAGCTTTAACACTTAACTTAGGAAGTTGGCCACAGAGACTTTTGCTAAAAAGGGAGTGTGTCTGAGCCACAGTTTTCCTCTGACTTGTGAAATTTATGTCTTCAAGCTGTATTAGCAGAGCAAGCATCCCTCCCACTTCAGTCTCAAGTTTCATTTCCAACAACCTGACTAACCTTAGCTTGCATTTGTAGGGTTTTATTGCCTGAGAGTGCTCTGGAAAACACTTAACCAAATTATTTCCTCACTTTAGAAGAAAATGCAAGATAATTAGGGCAGGCCACAAAGGATGCACTTTGGATAGTAGCTCCCTGAATCAGCCATGCTCACCCAATATTTGCGAGCATTTCACCAGAAAACAGGCTCTTTATTAATTCCCCTAGAGTGGCACTCAAATATCCACACCAACCCCAGACCAGTCCAACAGCCTGGGAACTGCAGGCAAATTGCATTTACTGCACTTACTCTTCTGGGTTTTTTCATGCACAAGCTACCTAAAGTCACCTCCTTAGTTTTTTTCCAGGTCATTACCATGTTTTTAGTCCTCAGCTTCCAATTCTGTGCTCCAAGTACCAGTGTAGCAAGCCTGGATTCTAAGCATCTACCTCCTTATCTTCCCTAGATTTTAATCCAACATGATACTGGTGCAAAAATAAGAACAGAGGCAAGTGGTGGATCAAGGGTATTTTTCAAAGGCAGAACAACTGTTGCAGGTGACAAAAGGGAAGAGAAGCTTCAGACAGCACAGAAAACCAGCAGTGTCTGCCTTGGGAACACAGTTTTGTCTGCTGCAGCAGAAAAATCCAAGTCTTAGCCATTTTCTAACATGTGCTGCTAAATATCCACTGATGGTGCACTGCAGAAAGCTGGAGCATACAGGGATTGGGATTTCTTCAATTACGTGGAAAAAAGCAGACACTCTCATCACGATTTTCTACAAAATCATTTTAAATTAAAAACTTCCTGTCACCAGGACAATTTTGCGACATTAAATGCTGGCTGAGAAAGGTTTTTTTGTGAGAGGTGCTGAGCGAGGGACTTGAAAGGATTTCTGCTCAGCAGTCAAGTTTATTTTCTTATTCAAATCAGTCCTTTTGTGAAAGCCTAAGGAAGCTTCCTTTACTGTCCTTTCAAGACCAGCCACATTCAAAATGACTGCACAGAACAAAGTCAAGATTCATGCAATTCTGTTCAGAAAATACAGAAAGAGTTGGCTCAAACCTGCTTGAGCCCTGAAACTTCTGTTTGACAACCCCTCTGCTGCCTCAAGGAAAACTAAGATTTAGCTTACACTAGAGAAAACTCCAATATCGAAGAGAGGCAGAAAACTACAAAGATTTTCTTGGTCTGTGTTGTGTTCTGCCTTTAGAGTGCTAAACTAATGGCTGATGACAAAATTCTGCACCTGAATTATGCACAGCTGAAAATAGATGTTTACTTGGGTCAGGCTGCAACTGCAGAGACTTCAGCTGTGCAGCTATATTTAGAGTAACAAAACGTTAATTAAGATCATCTCATTGGCAACATCATTTCAGCAAGGAAGCTGGCACCAGCCCGGGGGGCTCTGCATTCAACAGCTGGTTTCTGCATCCTGCTGCACAGCAGTGAGCAGACAAAACAATTCCTGGGATTCAGACACCTTGGAGTAAGGACAGATTTTTCACACAGCACTCATTTGCTCAGCGATGCTCTTGTAAAGTCAACTCCTTTCCAAAATATAATCAAGTGGCATCATGTAAAGTGAAGGGCATTTGGTGCCAGCAGAATGGACACCACCAAGTAAACATGAGCACGACTCCTACATGGAATGACAGGGCCAAAGCTCTAGCTTAGCTCTTGCATTTATTTTTAATTACACTGACAAGGGCAGCCTCACTCATTTTCCATCACAAAAGGGAGGCACATGAATGGACATGTTAACAGAGACCACCCAAAATTGCTGCTGGAGGAAGGGCCAGTCGGTTTGGGCTAACAAACAGCAACAGTGACACCTAGTGCTGCTCTGGCTTCCAAGTTCTGGATTACAGAAACATCCCAGGCACTCCACTGTTTCTCCAGGTAACACACCAGGATGACTGGCACACCTCACCCAAATTCTGCTGTCAGAAAGCATCGACAGAAAATGGGCACCTACAATGTGCTGATCCCAGCACATCTAACTCAAACCAGCCAGGGCACTGCACATAACAATGCTCTCATTTAAACAGCTGCACAAGAAGTGCATGTGAAGTTTACATAAACTTCCATGCAAATTCATCCATAAAACACAACATTCTATTCTAAAATGCACAGAAAACATTGATGTCAGGTGGCTATTAAGAAACTTACACGGAAATGATAATTTAGAAAATGCTTTTACTGAGAGCCTCACAGCTTGAGCACACTCAAGTTGTGTTAATAATAAAAAATCTGATTTCACAATATTTGAACAACCAAAGACTCAGAGACTCCTCCTTGTTAAGCATCTTCAGGCATGCCTAGGTTTGAAGTTCTCCAGCAGTGTCACACTGGTAACCTCTCTCTACACCTCTGCAGAACCAAGCAATCAGTACAAAAGAATACACAATCTAACAGGGCTGTCATGCAAAAATAAATCAAGGTGGTTTGAAACTGGCTGAGAGGAAAAAAGTTCTCAAAGTAAGCAAACAAGATCTGAGTATTTCCTAACCCCACTCATTTTTGAAGGCCTTTTTATTGGAATCTGGTAGTCAAAACTCAGTCCAGTTTCTCCATCCCATTAATGAAAGAATCACTATTACAGCCAGACTTTCTTTGACTCGAGGCTTCATTGGAATGCCATTTCCTAAACACCAACAAACACAGAAACAAAAGTAACATGTTGAAAATTACCTGGGGTTACAGTTAGCTGAAAGTAATGGAGCTTGTTTGGGTCAGGAAAATTCACTTTACATGTACCTGTGAAGCAAAAGAATAATTTTCATCAGACAAGGAGTTCTCCACTGCTGGCTGGCATGAGGAGACAAGTCTATAATGAATATTTTATCACCCATATTTTGCAGTCTTTAGCTTCTTAACCCATCAAGCTGGCTGCTCCTTTTCTCTAGCCAAGGAGCTAAATAGTATCATAGTTATAAATCCCATTTGCCTGAAAAAGCTACCTAGAACTGTACACAAACACTAGTAATGGACTCACACTGCAGTAACTGAAACCACACACTCTTCAGGTATTTGTTACCCTGTAACAGAACCTATACTGAAAAAAGTTTACCTAAAGTTACTCTGTGTAAATTCTCTGTAACTGCCTTTAAGGAAGGCTTGTGTCTCTAGCAAGATTCAAGGTTTAAAACCATACTATCTTGCCTTTTTCTTTTTTTTTTTTTTTTTAGAGAATATGGATCACTCTTAAAAAAAACTAGTTTTCATTAGTATTTTCACTATTAACAAAGACATCAGGTTATATCTTGAAGTGAAAAAACTGCAGGTTGTCTTTATGGTCCCTGAGAACTATTTCCTCTGCCCCTAAATGAGAAGCTCCTGTTTTGGAAATGAGAGAATAAAGAAAAAACAGGAGTGAGGCTGTTAACTGCACCTGACTAACTGTACCCTTCAGTTTCAAGAACCTTTTGGGTGCTCTATCCAAGTTTTGCTGTCACTCCCCAGCAATCAAAAACTGGAGGCAAATTATCAATACTCCTTCCAAAGGACACTAATGAGGCTCCAGTTCTCCAAAGCCCTGGAAGAAGAAGCAATAGAGAAAAATCTGTTCAAGCCAGAGTGGTGGAGCTTTGCACAGCTTTCCCTGAGTTAACAAATACCATTAGCCTTCATACTTCAGTCAAAATGTTCACTTCAATAGTTCTTTCCCCCTTAAAATGCATACTATTAAATGTTATACTCACAAGGTAAATTAGCTTCAAGGTCTGCAACCTCTGTTGAAAGAAAAACAAAACAAAACAAAACAACAAAACCATTATTTATGCAAGCATAAAGCCCTTTTTCAAATCCTAATTGGCAGATCTAATTTAAACCACCCCATAAATCCAATTTTACCTAAAAATATAATTAGGCTGCAGAGGAAGTTTACCTTGAAATTTCTTTTTAAGCCACTCAGTTCATTACTAACAATGCTCCTCTGCCCTACAGACATGGCAAATGTATCCTCCTTTGATGGGGAGTTCAGCTCTGCTAAGACACTGCCAGGGCTGCTACCACACAGAGCACTGGCACTTCCAAAGCAGTTTTCGTTACTGATATGCACTCCTATTCAATTAAATTTTCCTTTTCTTTATTTCCTGAGCTTAACATTGATAAAAGAAAGGAAGCTTCTTGCTTGTGTTGCACAGCCCCTAGGAAATGAAGCGTATTCCTACGCCTGTCAAGTCACCTTCCCTGGAAGAACCCCTGCTTTTGTGTGTTTTACTGAAGTCTTACTTGCACTGACTTGTGAACCAGATGCATCAAGGAATTTCCCCCCTTTATTAAAGTCCTAGGAAATCAAATTGAGTATATTTTTGGCTTTTCCTGTGGTCTTATTTTTTTGCTTTCAGCCCCCCACAGACACAGCCCATTTATCTGGGCTAACAACGTGCAAGGGATTTCAATATAGCTCTCAAAAACACACATCTGAAGAAAACTGTCACTCAGATGAAAGAAAAACAAATCCAAACTGATATCATCCCAACTCCCACTAACTCTCCAGAACTTCTCCAGCCATCCATGCCTACCAAAGCATTTCTCTGCAGTGGGAATGATGCTTGACTCCCATCTCCCTTGTGCTTGGCACACCCTGCAGCTGCAGCCTACTACACCAAGAGAAAAAAATCCCCCAAAACAAGAGCATTGCGCTTCACACTTACCTAAAAAAGTCACAACTTCACTCTTTTAAAATCCCTCACTTGCAGCCAGAGCTGATTTAACCAAAGCCATGCACTGAAAGACAACACTGGAGCCATACTTTTGCTAAAGTACTGCCTTTATAAAACATGTGCACACAAAAATGTAATTTCAGCTGTAATCAAGGACTTTATTTCAATTTTCTCTTCCTGGTTGATAAAAAAGGACATGACAACCGACCCCTGAATGCTGCAGCTATGAAAGCTTTCCATAAGATTATTCCCTCACTCCTTTGAATTCACTAGCCTTTCACAGTGGGAAGCACATCAATCTTCACTTCCCTGCAAAGTTTAGGACCTGGTTCAATTCTATTAAGGTGTTGACTGCATTCCTTTATTGCTTCCTGTGCTTGTGTGATGTTCAGCTTAAGGAATCCTGCCTGTCCTTTCCCTGATCCTGAAAAAGGGAGATATTTAAGGGCAGAGCATGCCCAGTCCCAGCAAGGGCTGAGCTGAGCAGCTCTGCTGAGGCAGGGTCTCACTTCTGCCTCCTACAAGGTTCAGTAGAGAGTTTACCATTACCAGAGTTCCTCTGAAGTGTGAAAATTCCCTGAAATGTGTTCAACACTTCTGTGTTTCTCCCTGTCTTGGCACAAGAAGGAGTGTTTTTTCTTGTGAAAACATGAAAACAAAATGCTCACACCCAGCTCCTGTGCTCCTTCTCTGAAGGTGTGCAAACAGATGGGGATGCTGAGCTAGTAAATCCACACAAAAGTTTTGGAAACAAATGCAAATGGCCCAAAATCGAGGTTTCTAATGAAATCTGCAACAACCCGCTGAAACTGGGAATGAAACAACTTCATGAAGACAAAGCAGATAAAGATCTGCTTCAATAATCTAAATGTCTAAAGCAACATCAAGCAACAGATGTTACTCTTAATTGTGCCACATGAACAAACATTGGTGATTCACCAATTAACGAGCACATTTAACAGGCCAAAGCTCAGTGTTTGAGAGTTTCCCAAATTCTGTGGCTCCTTGGTAGTGACAATGTTGACACTGGAACCATTTTTGTATGTTGCTGCTCAGAAAGCAAACCTTTTGACCAGAGCATTCAAGCCCCATTAAGATTCTGATGTTTCAACTTAACCACTTTCTGCATAAAGCAGTATCTCCAGGTGAGCATTCTCTGTAAGAAAACACCCCTTGTGCAGGCTGCCAACTTATTTAACAGATTTGTAAACAAGCAAAGCATGGAAGTGACAAACAGAGCCCCAATGCACTAAACTTCCAAGAGCTCCAAAAGCTTCACTAAATTAAAGAACAAACTTAAAAGTTTTTCTGAGCTCCTCTTTCAAGAAATTGCTGTCACTACAGCTAAACAGTGAAGAAAATTCAGTTTGACTGCTTTTCATGGTCATTTTGTGGAGAATCTGCATCTGTGTCTCAGTGCACACCATTAAGATGACGAGACAAGCAGAAAACCCAAGTGTCAGGAAACTCCAAACAGTCCATTGGTGCTCCCAAAACCTTGTGTGATCTGGTGCAGGAGCAGCCCCAGGAGAGCCCTGCTCCTGACCCAGTACACACTTGCCTGAACAGCTCCAAATTCTGTTTTAAACCATAAAAACAGTGAGGCTTAAACTTAAACCCAACACAAACACTGCAAGAGTTGAATGCAAACGGATTCTGTCTTGGCTTTTCTTTTGCCTGTACAGTTCCTGAGCTGCTTCTAAGCCTAACACAAGCAACCAGTGTTATTTATAAATGATTTCACAAACAATAACTCTCCCTGCCCATGACAGTTCTCGAGACAGAAATAGGAACACTCCTGCTGTGTGCACAAGGTTTATGAATGTTCAATGCACACACCATAACTCCACTGCTCTGCTCCCTCACCTCCCCAAATCAGAATTCAGCAGTGCTTTGTTTACCAAGTCTTCCACAAAAATCAGGCTCTATGCTTCCTGCTGGAGTTTGCTTTTAAGTACACCAAATAAAAGCATTATTTCCTCAAGTGAACATTCTCATCCACAGCAGTATTACTTCTCTCTGGTCTTATTCAAAAAGCCCCCTCTCCTGTTTGGGTCCCTCTTGAACTTAGGTCCCTCTTTAACTTACTTCTTTAAGACTTCTAGAGATGAAGATTAAATACCTCGACACTAATAAAAATTCCATTTTCTAAGTACTAATTCTAAATATTAATTCTAATATTCTATTAATCCTAGAAATGCTGTTTGCCTCCTAATTCTTATCCCTCTATCTTTACAGCATTCCCTACTTAGCTCCTCTGAACTGTACAGACCAGTGTAAGAAAAACAGCATTTTCTCCCCTCTCAACTTCCCTCACCTGTTTTTGTGAGGAGGGTTATTACTATTTTTGAAGGCTTGAAGAAAGCAAATAAATGGCTTCTCTCATTTTTAGTTACAATGGATATTCACCTCACTTTCATTAGTTTCCCACTTCCATTCTCACAGGCTTATACAGAGGCACACATAAAATCATTTCTGGTTACACAAATATGGCTGTAAAAGCCACAGACATTGAAGACAACCTAGGAATAAACCTTGTTAACTCATTTTCACACATACTCAGTTATTCCAAGTTGACACAATCAAACTAAGCAGTAGTAGTCATGTAAAACTGAATGTTGAAGTTTCTGTGCACTGCCAAAAATGCAGTGTGAGGGACAACCTTTGTGCTCCATGAGCTGCCTCTGCAATCCTGGCAGGCTCTCTATCTTCAATTCCATTTAGCAGCCACCTTCATTATACAATATTAAACACCACTTTGGTTTGTCCTCAACCCTTTTTAAATTTCAGAAAGGATCTGCCTTTCAAGCTCAGCACTGTGTGCTTTCCATCCTGGAGGAGCAGGCACACGGCCCCTGCTCCCAGCTTAATGAACTTCCCCTTAGAGACAAACAGAACATTAAAAATTGCCTCTGCAGCACAGAACAAAGAGAAAGCTCCTGAAGCAATTGTACTGCTTGCTCTGTTTTAATTTGGGTACCAGGCCTACAGAATTAGGGCCTTACTCTGAGTCTAGATGGAAATGCAGTGAAAACAGATGTACAGGTGAGTCACACACAGTTTTGAACAAAGCTGTGCTTTACTAGTCGTTCTCTGGAGCTGGAAGAGAATACCCAAATGACTCAGAATTACTTCCCTGCATAAAAAACTTCAGTGATAGAGAGACTTCCATTCATAAAACATCCATAAAATAACCCAAGTGTCCTGAGATGTGACTGACACCTGAATCTGGATCCAACAGTGCTGGATATAAGCAGTCAAAGGAACAGCTTAAGGAAAAACTAACAAAGGGCACCAGTGTTTGAAGAGCAGCTTATCCCCAAAAGTGCAACAAAGCCTGTTTAATGTGCACCCATCAATAAAGTCGAGGTCAGTGCCTGACACCACTGTTTCAAACACCAATTGAGATGTTTCTTCACACTCACAGTGCAAGCAGCTACCATACCTAAATTAGCACTTACTTTTCCTACTTTCAGGCAGCATGCAGATGGTCCAGGCCAAGTCCTTAAAAGTTTGCAAGCATCCCTACAGTTGTCAGTGGCTGGAGTTGTGGTCATCACCTCAATCAAAACAGCATTGATCTACTGACCAGGCAGAGGACACAGCACAGCTGAGGGCTGCAGGGTGACAACACATCCTTCAGAGACCCTGCACTGCCTTCCTGGCCTGCACTCCCTATCAACACAAAACAAGGCTGTCTGCAATTTACCTCCAGGAAAAAACCAGACACTGTGTGTGTCTGGACAATACTCTCAGCAAAGCTGGCAGACATCTGTCTGTAGGATTTATTAGACTATCCCCAGTTTACTGTGGAGCAGGAATAGGACAGTGGTGCTCCACCACTGGCAGAACACTCTGGGCCTTTTCTCATCTCCTCCTCCCTTGCTGGTGGCCAGGATTTCTCTTCTTTGAAGCAAGAGAGATTATTTTCTAATTTGCTGCCAGGACACTGACCTGATGGAGCCTTTCCCTCATTCTGCCACTGTCATCTGTTTGTAACTCCAGCCAAAACACACACCAGTAACAACTACTCACAGGCTGCTCTTCCAGGCTCCTGCTGACTCTGGGATCCAGTGCAACACCCTGAGTTCAGCTACTGCTGAAGCAATAAAAGCCCTGGTGCTGGTCCAGCAGCAGCTTCAGCAGGCAGCTCTGCACTCCCATTCAAACTCATTCCTGCAGTCTTTATGTGACCCAGAAACACCATCAACATCAGAACCTCACCTCCCCTCAGCCTCACAACATCCCAGATGCTGCTGCAGCTGATCCATCTTCAAGTGTTGAAGCAAATTCTAGAAACTTTTGTAAACAAATGGTCTACATTTAGCTTGAGCAGCTTGAAACAGAACATTCCCAACAAGTCCTTCCCACTGCATTTCCCTCTCACTTTCAGCAGTTACACTGGAAGGATCTGCTTCTTCTATCAGCTCCCATTTCAGCCAGGAACCATCCTGGGCAGACTGACAGCCGCTCCTCCAGCTCCTCTGGGGGAGCATCTGATTGTGGTGGTGCATCCTCTCCCCAACCTCTGGCCTGTTCTGCAGTCCCAGCAATTCCTGTCAGCTCCTGGCCTTTGCACAAGAGCTCGGTGCTGAAGCATTCCTGAACTGTACCAGGAGCTCCTGCTGCCTGGACAAGGTGGGACATGGGAGCAGGAACAATCAGCCATTCCCTGATGGCTCTGGAACACTGCTTAGCTGAATTACAGCCTGAGTGAAATGGTACCATGCTCACTTGAATTTCAGAAAATTCCAGTAACCCCCAAAAAGGGATTAACAGGACTATGTCACAGATTCTGGGGAGGAATTTTTTCATATGCATTCCCATGTACACCTACATATCCATACATGTGTGCCTTACCTTTGCACTTTTGTGTGTGTATCTGTATCTTTGTGTGTGTGTGTGCTTTGACCTGAACACACTATAAACCAGTATACATCTCATTATCTTGAACCTATATTATGCTTATAGCTGATTAATATTTCATCTAACACTTAAGTGATTTTATGATTAAGTTCTGCTAAATCTTTTAAACTTAACTGTTGAATCCAAGCCTGAGACTGGGTCCAGCTGCACTGAGACTCCTCCCTGAGGAGTTTAGAAAGGAAGGCATTTCACCCTGAACCTCCTGATTCAACCAAGAGTTTCCTTTACCTTTTTCCCTTTCCTCTTTTCATTCCAGCCTCTGTACATCACTCTAAATTGATTCTGATATAATTTTCCTTCACATGTATTATCCACACAGTTAAGCAGCAGCGTAAACCCGGCCAACAACCTTTGCTGTGCTCTTGCAAATTTATCCTGAGGCCCATTTTCACCAATGCCTTGGATGGTGACCCTTTAAGTGACCTCCACCACTCGTTTCACAGCAGGGCTGCAACTCCCATGCACAGCCAGATCAGGATCCAGCACTCAGTGCTTGTCAGAGCCATGTGAGCACTGACCTGCTTCCAGCATTTGTCACTCTGGGACTTGTTCAATACTCAGTCTGTGCTGGTTTGCTGTCACAGACCCAGCAATTACCATTACAATGTCAACAATACTCATTTTCTAGAGATTACAGTCCCTTCCTCCTCTGCAGACTTGGGTATGGTTTTGCAAAACATGACTGCTCTAAGGGTAGAGTAAAATTTCTTTGGCACCTCACGTGAAGGGTATTTATTTTACACTGCTATCTTCCCCTCAAGTCTACACCTGTAGGTTAGGGAGAATCTCAGATTATACATATTTAGTAATTTGGCTTTGTAGCTTAGCCTGGTTAAAGAGCTTATTTCTGCTGCCTGAGTTGTTTCCCCTCAGAACTGAAGTTAAATGAGGATTTCCAAACTGGAAGTGTGAGAGTGATCACAGTCATGATTTAAAACTTAATTTTCCCTGTCCTTAAAACGATCCAGAGAGAAAACTGTGGATACAACATTCCTAAGTGGCTAAGGCCCATCCCAATGCACTGAGGCAGCAGCATTTGCAGTGACACCTTGCTCCAGATATCTGACAGAATCTACCCTAAATTGGGAAAAAAAACATATGCAGTGCTAGTTAGGTAATATCAGTCAGGCAATTACAGCTGTGTCAGCCTCAAATCATCCTGAAACAAGACCAGGAACTGTGGATTTCCTCAGACTGGCAAGAATCCCAAGAGTGGCAGCTTACACACCACCAGCAGCGTATTTGCTACTGATCACTTTCAGCAGAAACATCAACCTAAACAACACACTCCTTTGCCACCAACATTCCATTACTACCAGAGGGAGTGAACCTGAGTTTAAATCCATGGTAACTGCAAGCTGTCAGCATCTATGGATTTTTAAATATAACATTACCTAGGCTACAAAAAAAACCCAAAAAAAACCAAATAAAAACCACAAACAAACAAACAAACAAAAACAAACACCAAACTAAAGTACAGGAAAGAGCTGCCCCTGATTTAACTACAAAATAGTTTAATTATTGTCTCATTAATGACCCCATTTACCCACAACTACCAGGCAGTAGGTTTGGGGCTTTTTTTCCCACCAGCAGGTAAAAACCTACAGCAGCCTTCCTAAAACACACACCACACTGCAATACAATCACTGGTTTATTATTCACAACTTTACACCCAACTTATAGTGACTCCAGGCCTACAAAAATCTCTCTGCATTGCTTTTTTTATCTTTTTAAAGCGTGCTGCCTCTGACCTGTGCCACTAAAACCACCAAAACTTGTTACTTCCAGGATGTTTTTTCCTGTGACAGGCAGTTATGGCTTTGCTCAAAAACCACCTTCCTACCAAGACAAATATTGCCCTGTTGACATTCTCCTCCTAGACGTTCAGTGACACTTATGTGGCAATTTTTTATCATGCTTTAACTGATGATGGCCTAATTTTCAAGAGAGCGAGGAGGACACTCGATTTTTATTGAATAATGAAAATCCAAACAAGCGTCGTGCAGGACATTTGAAAAAATACCTGTGGGAATTCGTACACAATTTAGTGCACAGCTGCAAGCAAGAAATCCACACGCATTTTAACAGATTCCCTCACCTTTAACGAGTAATTTGTCGCGGACAGAGACCCTGCGCGTGGAGTCGGACGCTGGGTTGGACGCACGGGGGCCCCTGACGCCGTCATCGCGCTTCAGCTTGCTTGCCAGCGTTAGCATTCCTGCTGCTCGGCACCTGGAACACAACGGGAGGGCGGCGACAGGCACCGCGGGGAGGGGAACACCAGTCAGGGCTGTGGGGTAAGGAGCGAACGACCACCACCAACACAGGCGGCAGCGCGGTGACTGAGGGTGGGGATTCCTCGGCACCCGAGGGACGAGCTCCTTCGGGCAGTGAATGCTGAGGCAGGGGCGGCGCGTCAAGAGGAAATTCGGTGCTCCCGAGAGAGGTCAGGCTTACAGCAGGGTTTCCGAGCCGATTTCGCTGCCCGGCGCTGCTCCTTCAAAAGGCCGGCTGGGGGAATCCCCCCTGCTCCCCTCCACACCTCGCAGGACAGCTCACAGCTGCCTTTCGGCCGCCAAAAGGGAAAAAATAAATAAAAAGCAGGAAGGGGAGGGATTCCTGGAACAACTCTCTGGCTAGGGAGCGAGTTTTGAGACAGCTCCCAGGGCACAGGAAAGGGACTGAGGCTGCAAACAGCACAATCATCCACACAGCTGCACGGCAGCAACTCCTCACAGGGCAAAAATCCCGACACGCGGAGACCAAACAGCTGAGGAGACACTTGTGCTGTGCCAGCCATCCACTCCGGAAAATAACCGCACTGATAAATTAATTACGGTAAAAGGTGGTCAGAAGGCCAAAGCCACGAAGCCAAAACATCCCATCTGTCATGGCTTAGTACCTTCGGGCGCCACTCCCAGCCGAATGACACTTATGTGGCAATAACATTTTGGCTAAAACCAACGCAGTGCTGGCAAAACCCGAACCCTTCAGGCCCCCCAACAGCTAAAATGGTAGAACTGCTTATTCTTTAAGTCATATGAATTAACTCAACCACATAAAGGGGGGGGGGGAATGCAAGAAGCCAGGGTATAATCTTTACTCGGAGGTTGCGAAGAGCTTAAGAGAAAAGCGAGCAACAAAGCTTAAGAAAGGGAACTAATGTATTTCACAACAGTCCCTGACAGCAGGAAACTCTGGTGAGATCGACACGAAGGTCAAGCTCCCTGACGCTGACAAGTAATGTGCGTGTCAGCTTCAAGATGCATGTTCAAAACCAAAAGTACAGTTCAGGGTAAATGTAAAACCCAGCTGGCTCAACTGAAACAAACTGCAGGTTTGACCCCGGAGAAAGAAAGAATAAGCAGAACAAAGCAATCAAACAGTCCATTTTTTTCCCCGGAGAAGGAAAAAACAACAACGCCTTTAAAAAAAAAAAAAAAAAGAAAAAGAAAAAAAAAAGGAGTAGGGGGCCTGAAAAGTAATGAACGCGGCCATAAATTACAACAAAAGAGAAAAAACCAAAAAAACACCTGTAAACTGCAGACCAGCTCTCCCCTCAATAACACCCCCATCTTTTAGGCGCTGATTTCAAATCAATCCAACTTCGATGGGCATTAAATGCCTAAATACCTTTACAACTTGTCCTAGAGAACCAGGAAACCAAAGAGGAGCGTGATCAGTCTGGGAAAAAAATTATTCTCTTCGGCTGTACCCCACATTTTAACGAAACACAGCAAGAAAGCACTCGCAAATCGCAGATAAAGCTTTCCCGAGGAGACAGAACAGGAAGGGAGCGGTGCTGGGCTTATTTCTAAGGAAGGGAGCAGGAGTCCGGGGGTTCTCCGGCTCCCCGGGAGCCAGGGACGCCGCTCCGCGGGGCAGGGGACCGGCGGGGAGCGGCGCCGGGCATCCCGCCGGGAGCCGAGGCCCGGCAGCTGCGCGGACAGCGGGAGCGGCCAGGCCCGAGCCGGGGGGCTGAAGGAGAGGGGGCAGCCCGCACGTACCTGAGCGCGGCGTCAGGGCCCGGCTGCCGCGGCCAACACCATCCCCGGCGCCGGCCCGGGCAGCGGCGGCGGCTCCTCCTTCCTCCTCCTTCCTCCTCCTCCCACGGCGCAGGTCTCGCG
>VXBQ01015078.1:217387-236083 GCA_013400175.1 Phainopepla nitens | reverse complement strand
GGTGGGGAGGCCGTTTGCCGCCGGGAGGGCGGCGCCATGTTGCGGCTGCCGCTGAGGGGCCGCCTCAGGCGGCGCCGCCATGTTGGGGCGCTCCCTCAGCGCCGGCGGCGTGCCGCAGGGCCTGAGGGGAATTCGTGTCGCTGGAGTTATCTGTCCCCTGGCCGAATTTCCTCACTTTTTGTAAACGGAATCACAGAATCATTAACATAAGAAAGATTTCTGAGATCACTGAGTCCAACCTCGGACGGATCTTCACCATGTCACCCAGACCTGCCACGTCCAGTCGTTCCTTAAACACTTCCAGGGATGGTGAACCCACCGCTTTCCTTGGCGAGCCATTTCCAATAAATTCCATTCTTTTACTGTCCCCTCACACTGCTGTGGGAAGGGGTGTGATTCAGCCACAATATAAATTACGCTGACTCTGTGGCAAATAGCAATGCGCCAAGAAGGAGGAAAACCAGCAAGTGTCAGGGTGATTTCAGGAGCAGAGCTGAACCAGGCTGCAGCGTTTGCCTTGGTGCCTGCTTAAAATAATCAACTATTTGTACATTCAGCAGATGAGTGGAAGACTAGTGAATCAGATGGAACAGTCAATCAGTATGGCAATGAGAAAAACAAAGTTTAAGATTTTTTTTAAAATTTAATAAAGGATAGAAAGTGATAATCAGATGTCCAACCCAAAAACACACCAGTACATTCAGACAGTGTTATCTTTATACTGTTACAGTACTGAGGTACATGCATATTCATATGTTTCATATATTATTCAAATGTTCCTGTGAACTTCTCCAGCTTTCAAGAACTTTTGTTTGGCTTCCTTACACTCTGGCTTATCTGCATGATGTCCCGTGAATCAGGATATTCAATATATATCAATATATTTTATTCCTCCATGTGTCTCCATTNAATTTAATAAAGGATAGAAAGTGATAATCAGATGTCCAACCCAAAAACACACCAGTACATTCAGACAGTGTTATCTTTATACTGTTACAGTACTGAGGTACATGCATATTCATATGTTTCATATATTATTCAAATGTTCCTGTGAACTTCTCCAGCTTTCAAGAACTTTTGTTTGGCTTCCTTACACTCTGGCTTATCTGCATGATGTCCCGTGAATCAGGATATTCAATATATATCAATATATTTTATTCCTCCATGTGTCTCCATTCTGTTGTTTCACATGCCCTGATAAGGATTCAGTATGTTCTCCTTAAATTTAACATGGTATTCTCTAATTGCCCTCCAGTGCTCTGGTTTGTGTCACGGTCATTTTATCACTTGGAGAACTCAGTCAGCAGATGGGGGAGAACAACAATATTGCTTTACACCATTTGTTTGGTTACATACAAACATTTTAACACTTAGTGTTTTGCTAAGGCCTACGATATAGTATATTCACCACACTGCTATTTCTATAAGCTTAAACTGATAAATCGTGTTATACTAACAAACGGCTAAATAAAGTTATACACGATAAATTCTTATGATCAGTGCAAAACCTAATATACAAATGCAAAAGTCAATACCACACCGTAGTCTTTTAACAGTCAATAATATCAATATGCAACAGTGAATCAAATGAAATATCAATCATTATAGAAACACAAGTCCATCAGATGGAATCTGTGTAAAAAATTATTGTAAGAGTGCATTTAGTAATGAAGAGTGAATACTTGGGTATCGTAACTAGACTGCCCAAAAACTTCAGAAATTTTCACAGTTCTGGTAGATCAGCCCTCTCATCTGTAAAACAGGTGCACAAACCTAAGTTCTTCCATCTGGTAGCTTCCACTAAATAAATAAGGCAACCAAAACCTAGCCATTAAAGCAGCATCCAAGTTAGAAGGTGTGGTAAGGCAAAGCTGCAGACCTGGCACAAGGGAATTTTGGCAGACAGCTATTGAAATACTGAATATTCACTACAACGATACCACTCCCCCTTCCCCAAAAAGAAACTGGAACTGAGCTTACTGAAATCCAGTTAACTGCTGGTTAGAGCCCTTTCTTCCCTCCTCAGGCTTTTCTCTCCAGATCCATGTAGTGTTTGGGTAACACAGCACAGGAGCTTTGGACAGAAATGTCCTGACAACATCCTCCTCCCACAGATGTTGGCTGTACGTAGGTCCCAGAGAGGGATTTCTTGTAAGCCTTCAAAAGCGAGAGGCGAAGTCGGGAGCAGGAGCTGGGGTCCCAAAGGAGCTGTGGATGGCACCTGCCACCCCGAGGTCTCGGAGCACAGAGTTCCTGCAGCCCCGCTTTTTGGGGAGAACGAGCCGCGCCTCGCTGCGGCCAAACCCCGGATTCCATAGGGAATTCCTGACCCGCCCTTGGGAGGCGTTGGCCCTAGGGCCTTTCCCTCCGGGATGGGTTTTCATTGCCTCGGGTGCCGCTCCTGGCATTGTTACATGGCAGCACCTGGGTGGTGCCTGGCGCATGGCCAAGCGACAGAATCTGTTAAAGCTCGCCAAAAAACCCAACGTCCAGGCTTTTTTCCTCTCCCCGTCCCCAGACTAAACGTGACGAGGTTCCTTTTGGGCAATGTCCTTGCAAGGGTGCGCAGGCGATACCTGTGGCATTGCAGAAAACCATCGTAGAAACACGCGATGGCAGCTTATGGTAGTTTAGTTAACTACTTTAGTTTTCGTATTAAATAGCACGTAAGAAAACAATTTACACAGGCAAGTATGCAGAATATACTCTTTAATAAATAGCAGGTAAAAAAATAGATTTCCTTACAAACATTTTGAGAATCAGGAAAACAAAGGTACCGTATAAATACGCGTATTCAAGTTCTTTCAGGAAGGGCATTACTTTGCCTTATCCCGAGCCAATAATTTAAAAGAAAGAAAGAAAAAAACAAGTTTCCTTAGCTCGCATAAGCGAGACAAAGGGTTAAATAGGTTAAATAGGAAGTAACCGCGCAGCGCAGTCGTTCTTTCCCGGCTCCCGGGGCGTCCCTGGGGGCGGTGCCGTGGGCCGGAGGACGCTTCAGCACTTGTCGCGGAGGGCGGCGCAGCGCAGGTTGTCCAGCACCTGCAGGACGTGCAGGACGGTGGTGGCCCTCAGGCACGCCGTGCTCTCCTGTGGCGGGGACAGGGGGGGATCAGCTCTGAAGCGGGGGCGCAGCGGGCCCCCCAAAGCCCGGCACCCCGCTGGCCTGACTTACTGTTTGCATGGCCACCTGCAGCTTGTGCAGCCAGTGCCGCAGCCGGCCCGAGGGCTGGTGCGAGGGATCCACCTGCAAGGAGAGCGGCTGGGTGAGGAGCAGCGCTGAGCTGAGCTGAGCTGAGCTGGACCGGGGCACGGCTCTGTGCCCGAGGCAGGGCTCTGGGAGAGTTACTCACGCATCCCTGCACATCCTCCCGGGCATGGGTGAAGAACTCCAGGGGCCGCCGGCGTGCCTCGGCAAAGCTGGGGGCAGCGGGGAGCTCCAGCATGGCAGTGGTGAGGTTCAGCTCGGCCGCCACCAGCACCACTCGGTCGGACATCTGTGGGAGGGAGTGTCCTGGTTAGGGACCCGGGGCACCGGGGCTGGAGGATGGGAGTCTCAAAGCCCTGCCCGGGGGTGCGGGTGGAGGTGGAAACGGCTGACAGGAGAGGTGTGCCCCCTTTTTACAGCATCACCTCACTCTTACCGGCAGGTCTACGGCGTTCCATTTCCGGTAGAAGAGCCTGGTGTTGCATTTGTGGTTGTTCATCTGCGGGCATAAACCAAGAGAGAGACTGAAAAACTCGCATCGTGACTTCTAGCAATGTTGCACAACCCCGGCCAGCCTTGAGGGGTCTGAAACCAGGACAAAATTTGGCCCAGCATCCTTCATGTCTCCAAACACGCTTGGAAAACATCTTCCTCATCCCCAAACTGCTGCAGAAAACATGCACGTGGTCACTCAGGTCTTGAATTCAGCATCCCCTCTGCCTTGCCCCCTGCCAGCCCACAGCCCCCAGCTGCCAGCGGTACTCACAAACTCTCGTCTCATGTTGTCCGCAGCCTTCTGCTCCTTGGGTAGAATGTTCTGGTACTTGGACAGCCTGCAGTCCTTCCTCAGGGGGTCATGGGGAAAGGCAGCCCCCAGGCTGACCCCCAGCACCAGCACCAGCAGTGGGGTGAGGCTGAGGTGCAACATCTTGGCAATGAAAGCTTGACGGTCAGCGATGGATTACGATGGGGTGAGGAGGCTGTGGTGCAAAGATGCCAGAGAGGATGAAGCGGAGGACTCCGGGCAGGATTCTCCAAATTTCAGATGCAGAGGTGCCTGACAGGTACCACAGGTAGCTTGTTCAGATGTGGAGCCGCTGAGCTGGTGGCTGTCTCGGGGAGCTGCTTTGCCTTGCTCACTGTGGCTGCCTCCACAGCTGTGCTGCTCCATCTCCACCTTTTTATTCCTGCCTGGTGCTTTCATGTTCGTAGGAAAACCCAGGGCTGGTAGAGCTGGAAACAAGAAAATGAAAGTGGTGCAGGGAATCTCCGCTCTGTTACCTGCCTTGCTGCCTCCAGCCCTGCTGCCTGCTCTGCCTCAGCCCGGGATGATGCTGGGGCTGGAGGGGTGGGTGCTGCTGCCAGGCTGCGGCTGGCAGGCGAGGGGGACGCCAGCATGACCCTGCCTCATGCTGAAAGCTGCAGGAGACACCTGGGGACAACAGGCTCACGGGGGACAAGAGGGTTTTGGTGCCTCCTGAGCGTCAGCAGGAGTTCAGGTCTCAGTCTCCCCGTGGGAAAGGCCACAGTGGGAAGGGGGCAGAAGCAGCAGCCAAGAGTGGGCACTGCACAGTCCAGGCTGCAGGCTTGAGCTTTTATGGCTGTGTTATCCTGAGGGACCAGGCTCACCACCAGAGCAGGGAAAAAGGTGAAAGCAGAAGCACTTCCACCTGAAGTTTTCCAGGTGGGACACAGAGTTGTAGAGGGAGATGAAGATGAGCAGGGCTGCCACCCTACAAGCCACTGGAGCTGGCTGGGGTTTCCTCCCTGTTCAGCCTGGAGACATAAATAGGGTGTATTGGCATCCCTCTGCTGACAGCTGGCATGGTACCTCTCAGCAAATTGTCCCTCCCTCAAGGGAACCTCCTGTGGTCACTGCTGTGCTTTTAGTCTAATGCATTCATTAAGGATTAAAGATAAAAAAATAGGGCAATACCTGGATCTAAGAAGCAAAGACAGTAAGAAAGTAAAAGGCATAAATGCACTTTGCAGGGCCTTGCACGGTGACCACAGAACACTCCAGGAGGACCCAATTTATAATGTTCATATTTGGAACTAAAGTGCTGATTGCAAAGAGTCCAAGGAAAGGAGAAAAGTTCTTATGGAAGCATGTGGGACTGGGACCTCTCGACATCATCGAGTCCAGCCCTTGCTCTGGAAGGATCAGCTGGCAGGGGCTGCCCGGGACAGGGACCAGTTTTGAGCATCTCCAAGGATGGAGTGGACACTTTGCAGCCTCTCTGTTTTTCTGGTGTGCAGATGGACTTTCCCTGGTTCAGTTTGTGCTGTGCCGTCACACCACCATGAGCCCCTGGGCCTCCTCTCTCGGCCTTTCCTCATAGGAGAGATGTTCCTGTCCTTCATCTTCATGACCTTGATTGGACTCCTTGCAGTCCCTGCCATGTCTTTCTCCCACCGAGGAGCCCAGAACTGGACCCAACACTTCAGGGGTGACCTCACCAGCGCGGAGGAGAGGGGAGGAATCACCTCCTTTGGCCTTCCGGAAACACTCCTCCCAGTGCAGCCCTGGCTACCATTCCCCTTTCCCACCAGGACACTTTCCTGGCTCATGTTCAACCTGGTGCCCACCAGAACCACGAGGTCCTTTTCTGCCTTGCTTGTTTCTCTCTGGGCAGCCCCAGCACGTCCTAGTGCCTGGGGCTGTTCCAGGACTTTGCCCTTCCCCTTGTTGAGCTTCAGAGGTTCCCATCAGCCCATTTCTCCAGCTTTTTGAGGTCCCTGTGGACAGCAGCACAATCCCCTTTGGGCCATCCACTTCTCCCAGTTTGGTGTCACCACTGAACTTGGTACAGCGAGGGTCCCCGGGGCCTCGTCATCCAGATCATTAATGAAGAGGTTGAGCAGGACCAGCTGTTGACTCACAGGGTCCCTCCAGCCCTTCTTGAGCCCTTCCCCTGCTCCAGCAGTATCTCAGAGAGCTCAGATCTTTCCTGGAAAACCACAGTGGAGATGAACGATGGGAGGGGGCAGCATAGATTGGACAGTGGCTCGTTCTACTTTGTCCAAACTGGATGCAGGCACAGCTTGGAGAAGAGCCAGCACAGCAAAATGTGGTGCTAAAGCCCCAGAGCGTGGTGGGCGCAGGTTTTCCAGTCATGGGTGTGGCCACTGAACCAGGCTGCCACCCGGGCTCCCATGCCAGCCTCCCTCACAGCAGCAGGTTAGGGAAGATCAGTAATTAAAGCCTGAGCCCTGGTATGGGCTGGGGTCCCTTGTCTGCCCTTCTGGTGAACAGGACAATGGCTCCGTCTTTCCTTTCTCTCCCATTAAAGAACCGACAGGAGACTGACTTTTATTCAACACAACAAAGTTCATGATCAATATTAGCTGTGAAATACAAGTCCAAACCAGCATAAATAAGTCTATTTCTGTCATCCAAACAGGCACAGCTCAGCTGGAATAGAGGGCACCTTAGCAGAAAATCCCAACAGATGTGAAATCAGTGTGGCCCCCAGTGAGAGAGGGGTGATCCACCACCAACCACGGTCCCACACCACCGATCCCTGCCGAGACACTTTCGGGTCACCCGTCGGGTCACCGAGCAGCATCACAACCTCGTGGGACAGCTTTGGCCCCTGTTTCCCATCACTGTGGCTTTTCTCTCTCAGCTGTCATTTCTGTTTGGAGAAGTAAAGCGAAACCTCATCTCTTCACACATGCAAAAGGAAATTCAGAGGCACTAAAGAAAAGTTAAAGCTGCAAAGCCAGGCCATGAGCGCAGCCTCCGGCACTCACAGCAGCTGGGATGGAGGGATGAGGATCTCTCCTGGGCACCTTGCTCAGATATTTGTGCCACTCCCAGCCACAGCTGAGCCCCCAGGGGCCTGGCTGAGCAGCAATGAGGGCTTTGTCTTAACAGGATGGGGTGTTGCCATGCTGGGCTTTGGTGCGTGTCTTTTCCGGCAATGTCACACTCCACCACAGCCCCTCCAAACCGTGCCAGGGCCAGCTCCTGGCCTGGCAGTGGAGAGTTCCCAAAGCCAGCACGGGCTGGGGGCATCACACTGTGCCCAACAGAGTCCACAGGGCACTGGGGACCCACCACAGTCATTGGTCCAGTCCCAGCTGCCGATGGTGCCGTGCCAGGAGAGCAGCACAGATGGTGATGATGGAGCCCCTTCCTTGGGTTCATCCAGCCTGGAGGCTGGAGCCACTCCAGCTTGCTTGGAGCAAGAAATTCCAGGTGCGTGGGATTTCCAGGTGCGAGAACAAAAGTGAAAGCTTGCTGTGCACAGGGCTGGCATCAGCACTGGGCGAGGCAATCGCTCTGTGGTGACTCACGGGTTCCTGCGTGGCACAAGCGTGGGAAAGCCCTGTGCCACAAGCCGTGGCACGGGAGTGGGTAAGGACGAGCCCAGATGGCTCCTGACCCCAGTGGGCTAGTCTGGGGGGAAGTGACTTCTGCTAAACCGTCTGGTCTGCTCTGGGTAGAGAAGATAGGAAGAACAGAAAGCGTGCCCCAGAAAAGTCAGGTTTAAAAATAAACCCCCGGGTGACGTGTGGGAGCCCTGCCCATGGCCCAGTGGTGCCAGGACAAGGGGGCATCAGGTGGGCTCTGCTCATCAGCCATCATCGACCTGTCTCTGCCAGCCCAGGCCGTCGGTGCCACCAAAGTGCCCCCACCCCACTCCATCCCCCAGAACCCTTCAGCACCTCCCAGCACATGTGAGCTGCAGCAGCCCCTGCAATGGCTGCAACGACAGCAATGGCCGGTGCTGCTCTGCTGCACCACCCCTGCACGGTGGTGATGCAACCCCTGCTGTTACCTCGTGGCGGGGCACCAGCTGCACGATGCCGCTGCAGGGAGGGAAGGGCTTCAAATTACAAATGTAACTAGCCAGCAGACTTAAACTTGTTTTGCCAGCACTGTAGGGACACGGGATGTCGCCTCCTGGTGGCCCCCTTCCTGCCCTGGAATGTCTGCAGGGACGCACCTCTCAGGGACAAGCCCTGCCAGCAGAGCTGGGGCTTCCCCGGCCCAGGCAGCCAGCAGCAGTGGTGCCAGCCAGTGCCATCCTGGGCAGGAAAGACCCCTCCTGCTCAGCCAGCAAGGGGGCCCTGAGAGCTGCTGCTGGCCCAAGCCCAAGCTGCACCTGGAGCAGCCCCTCAGCCAGCGACAGCAGGGCCTGATCCAGTACTGCTGCTCCAGCACCTGGCCCTTGATGCCAGGTCAGGAAGGCTGACCTGGAAACAGAGATTAGGTAGAATAAAAGGATAAAAGGTATTTATTGAAAGGATACAGCTTGGGCACTGCAGGAATTTTGCTGGGGTTATATTCAAGTTAAATACAGAAATGATCACAAAAAATGGGTGCCTGGTCACGAGGTCTCATACTTTTATAGGTTTTGGTCCATTAGCATATTGGAGTTAATTGTCCAATTACAGCTTCAGGTTATGAAGCTCCATCCTCCTTGTTCCTTCTCTTTTTTTACTGTTGTTTACACTCTTGGGCCTAAAATTTGTCCTTGGTCCCAAGCTAGAAAGGAATTGTTTTGTCTCCCTACTCTGTGCAGAGAGCTTACCAACCCTTCCTATGAAGCCCAGAACTGCACACCAAACCAGCACAGAATCTGAAAAATAGAGAAGCTAAAACTTAAGGCAGCACTGTGGACACAGAGTCCAGCTTCCCATCCCTCATGGGCTTCCCATGCCGTAGCTGTCCTCCCGAGACCCCATCACCCTCCTGGGGGACCAAGTGGGGGCAAAGCCTTTGCTCCCCACCCTGGGCAAGCTGAGGGGAGCTCAGAGGGGACCCTGAGAGCCCAGGACCTTAGCAGAAGTACCTCCAGCCCCTCTCAGCCCCCTCCAGGTGCACCCTCTGGGGCCAGGGGCAGAGGTGGCATTTCACCTTTTTTAATAATGCACTGACGTAGAACAGTGAGGGTACAGCCCTGCCCATGGCGTCAGGGAAGCTTTCTTGCCACGGGCAGGAATTACAGGAAAAGGAAAGATCCCTGCAGAGGGTGGGTCTGGACTTGAAATATCCAGAAGGCAAACAGGAGGTGACCTGTGCCAGGGTATGCCCAGCTTTGAGCCCTCATGTCTCCCCTTGCCCCTCCCAAAAAATGCAGCCTCTAATCTTCCCTTTGCAGCGTGGGTGGGTGATAGGGGCACAAACCTGCTCTCCTTCAGCAGTGATCCCATAAAGGCTCCTGAGCTGTTCTGAGGGGCCTCACTAGGGCCCAGGCACGCCTGGGGCAGGTAAGCTGATACCTGCACCAGCCAGCAAGGCACCAGGGATGGGGGTGCACTGTGGGTGAGAACAGCCCCTCTCCAGGGCAGCCTTCAAAGACAGTGCACAGCTCCTCGCTGAGCTGGGGCAGGGAAAGGGGTCAATGGCCCTTCCTACCCCAAACCCCCCCTCCCCACAGAGCAGAGGGGCACTGAGGGCATCAGGACACTCAGTGTCAATGCAGCACAGTCATTCCCACACCACTGGGTGCTCCACAGCCTCTTTGTAAAACAGGAGCCACAGGCAGCATTTTCTCAGCTTTTAATTTTAATTTTTAATTTTTATTAATTGTGTAAGAAATGCAGTGAGTTTCTCAGCTGTTCCTGTGATTCTCTTCCCCACATGTTATTAAACCAGCAGTGCACAATGGCACACTTCCTGTGCCCAGGGAGCAGCACTGGGCAGGACCAAGGTGGACAGGAACCCGAGGGGCATAAAACCCCATCTGCTTTCCACAGGAGACCAACATTTCAATCAGCACCAATATTCCCAAGGAGTAAGAGCAGTTACAAGCAGGGTTTTAGGAGACAATCCACCTTCTCCTTCCGTTGCAGGAGCAGACCAGGAGAAGGCTTTGCTCTCTCAGCGCCCCTTGCACCCCAGCACACAGACATGCCTCACCCAGAACTCCACTGGGGTCTCACGAGAGGAAACCCCCATTGTCTCCAGCATCCTGAAAGGAAAAGCAGAGCAAGGGGCTCAGCCTGCCCAGACAGCTCCCACCTGACGGGATGCGTTGCCCCAGATAGTGTTGGAATAAGTAAATTATTTATGTAATGTATGATTATTGCTTGTGGATGTTTTTGTTGAGTTGGAGATAAGGTCTGTGTTACTATTAGCAAATATTTGGTGAATTTTTTAATCTCTGAGGAAAAACTACTTAGCGGTTCCATTACTTACTGGTATCGTTGTAAAGGCCTTGTTTGTTGATATTTGGAATTGGAAAGGTAAATTGAGGGGTATTTTTTTGCATGAAGTGGAATGTTGAAAAATATTTTTTTTAAATTGATGACTATAAGGGGTTATTCTCTTGGGATTATTGAATGAGAGGGAAGTTTAAGTTAAAGTGGTTTTATTTTTTCGATGATTTTGTTAATTTTTTTGAGGTTATGAAGTAATTTTTAAGAATTGGAAGTGTTTTTGTGAATGATGAATATAGGAGAATTTTAGGGATTGTTTGTTGGTTTGATGTGGTTTTCCACAGAGGTGAGATGGCAAATGCCTCCAACTGCTGCACAAGAGTTGTTCTGGTCAGTGAATAAATGAGCAGGCACCCCTTCCCAACAGGCCCTTGTGAAGGGTGAACATGCAACCACCAATATTTTTCATGCCCTTTGCCAATTAAAAGCAAGGTAAAGAAACTCAGGGTAGTCTGATGTCAGAGGTTTCATGGATACACCGGTGCAAGCACATCCTGCTGCTACACAGGCTTAAAATTTAAGGATCTGCTGTTTAAGCCCTGAGAAGCATCCACCCCTGGGGGAAAGGAGGGAGCACATCCCTGCACACTCACTTGCAGCTTTGGAGGGGTCTGCACAGCCTCCCTCTGCATGCACTGAATAGGACAGGTCCTCCACATCCTGCTTGTTTTCCCAAGGGGTTTTCTCACCTCTTTTCAGTCTCTTGGAGGAGGGATGTTGCAGCTTTAGGGTCATTCTTCTTGAAGGTTTGATATGAGGAGGAAGACTCCATGTAACCAACCACACCCTCAACAGTCATGGGAATTTGGTCATAGATATCAGTGACTCTACAAGAGACATGGGCAAGAAAGGAGCACTGGCAAGTTAAATCTCAAAGGCAGGGGGACACACACAACAGGTTGGCATGGTGGTGGATAAAATATCTGACACCATCAAAGGTGGTTCTGCTCACCTCTTCTTGTCTGGGAACGGCAAGGCCTCAAAGATCTCTTGGTAGTTGTCCAAGACATATTTTAGTCTACTATGCGAGTATTCTAAAATCTTGTCCCAGCACTGTAAAGATGGTGGATTAAAAACAAACACAAAACTGCTTGAAGTTCTCAGATGCCACTTCACTCAGGTTTGGGCCTGCATCTGATACATTCATATATGTCTTTTTTTTTTTTTTTTTTAAGATTTGTTGCATTAAAATACACCAAAATCTTGCTTAATGTCAAGAATTCAAGGTTCCTATTATAGAAATAAGGCTCCTGTCCTCCCTACACAGCTCTTACCCATGGTGGAAATTCTCCTTCTATCCAATTGTTAAAACACCCTTTCAGTTTCAGTTTCCACTTCCCATTCTTTTCCCTGTGAGCAGGGCAACAGGAAAAGTCTCCTGGACAGTAGCAGCTCCCAGATCTGCCCTGGCACTCTTCTCACCCCACCAGAGTCTGCCCTATCAGTCCTCACGTCCCTCTCCTCATGATCCAGCCAGCCCTGCGTGGCAGTCTCTAACCCCTGCCTCAGCCTTACCCCTGCATTTACCCATCCCTTTGCCCCACTGTGCATTAGGACTCCTCTTGTCGTACCCCCTCAATCCCACTCCTCCCTCCCTGCGTCCAAGCGCTCCCCATTTCCCCCCGCCCCGGGGTTTTCCCGGCTCACCTCCCTGAAGACCTGGGTGAGCTTTTCGGAGCAGTGGCCGTGGCGCAGGCTCATGTCCACGGTGTAGGTGCTGACGGCCACGCAGCCGCCCGGCCTCAGCACGCGCTGCGCCTCCCTCATGAACCGGCCCAGGTCGAACCAGTGCGCGGCCGTGAAGGACGTCAGGACGTCCACGGAGGCCTCCGGGAAGGGCAGCTCCTCGGCAGGGCACACGCTGCGCGGGGCAAGGGAGAGGGCCACGCGTCATGTGGGAATTACGGGGCATTTTCTGGTGGGCTGGGATGCAAGACCACAGCTTCTGCCAGTCTAGGATAATGCCTGTTTGCTGGAAAATCCCAGCTCTACGGAGATGGGGCAGCTGAGAGGTGCTTCAAAAGATTTTATTCCATTATCGGTCTCATAGATGGGTGAGACACAGAAGATGTTACACGCAACGCCATACTATCAGAAGCTATCTGATAGATCTTTCACATTTCTGATTTTCTACAATATCTGGTCTATTTACAAGGCCATCTTTTGAAACTTGCTTCCAGTTCAATCTCTCTCTCAACAATGTCTTCTCTATTCCATGGCCTTTCTAAGCCAGCACACCTTATCTCAGAGTTTGCATACAGGTGTACAGGACTATGTGAGCTTTGAGAATCCTCTACAAATCCGTTCCTCACACCCGTTGGCACCAGGAATTCCATCAAATGGAATCTTTGGTGCCAGCTGGCTCTTACAACAGTCATACTCACAAACCACCACCTCCACGTGAGGACCTAAATTCCGCCTCTGGCTGAGCGTGCTGTCCTGGCACTCACAGGTAGGAGATGTTGGGCATGCAGGGGGTGTCCTTGGCCTCCTGGATCTGCGCTTCGCTGATGTCTGTCCCCACCACCTTCTTGAAGTGCTCCCCAAGGAAGTGGGTGCCTTGTCCAGACCCACAGCCAACATCCACCGCCAGCTCCGCAGGGATTGCCTTCTGCAGGGAGGAGTGGGTGTGTCTCAGCGGGCAGCCACCCAATTCCTGTGCTTTTACCCCATTTCTTCCCCCAGCACCCACTCAGGAACAGCCTTGGCATGGCAGAACCTGTACAAACCCTCTTCTGTGCCCCCAGCTGGCCTGGAGCCCTGCTGCTTTATCTTTCCCTGAGGCACCAACCAAGGTGCCACTCCCAGCAAGGTAAACACTGCTACCCACAATTTAATTCTCATGGGATTTTTCTCCAGGCACAATTAAATACTCCTTGGATATTTTTTCTCCAGCCAGCCCGTACCCCGCTCACCTTTTCCTGCAGGTAGGAGAGGATGGTCTGCTGCAGCTCTTTGCCCGGTGCAAACCTGTATTTCTGGTAGACGGCTGCATGCCCTCTCCCCTCGAACATCTGGGTGGCCATGCTTGCCCGACCTGGCACCTGGGGGGAGGCAGCAAGCCGGGGATGTCACACGGGACCGCACTCCTGTCGCTCCTCAGCCCGGCAACGCAGGCACTGAAGCCTTCAGCTCCCGGCCGGGCACGGGGAGGACTTTGCCCGAGAGGCTCCAGCAAGGGAGCGCGGACCTGCTCTCCAGGAATCCCTGCCACGGCACTAAGCTAACCACGGGAGCAAACCAGCGGCGTCCCACAGGAAAAGCTTTCCAGGTTTTTACACACTCCCTAAGGAGGGTTGAACTCCGCTTCCCCCACCCACCCGGCTGGTTTCTCAAATGATTCACTCAGCAGCGAAGCAGAAAAACCTCCATTAAAACATGGGGTATTTTGTTGGCTGGATTTTTTCCCGCCTTTTTTTTTTTTTTTTTTNTTTTTTTTTTTTTTAAGGAAATCAAATTTCTACCATTAGCAACACACTCGCAACTTCCACCTTGCGCTTTCTGAACCATCTGCCGTTTTCCGGCCCTTCCCGTCCAGAAGCCACTCAAAAATCTCTTATCCCACTGAACCCCTCACCACGGGGGAAGGCCAGCGGGCCGCAGCTCAGCCCCGGGAGCCAGGGAAGCCGCCCGGGAGCCAGGGAAGCGCTCCCCAGGGGCCAGGGAAGCTGCCAGGGAAGCGCTCCCCAGGGGCCAGGGAAGCTGCCAGGGAAGCNCCCCGGGCCCATCGCGCCGCCCCGGAAGGCTCCCGGCCGCATCCTGTTTTGTGGGGGAGCCCGAGCAGGCGCCGGCCGAGGCACCGAGCCCAGGCGCTGCGAGGAGCGCTGTGTGCCCCCTTTCCCTGGGAAGGACACCCGCTCGTGTGCCCGCAGCCAGTTTATCGAGCGGTACACAAACGCGCCGGGAGATGGAGGGTTATCCTGCCTTCCAGCAGGAAGAGATGCGTAACCAGCTCCGGGCTGGAGCTCCCGGCAGGGAACAGCAGCGCTTTCCGGAGGGATCCGCCCGGCGCTTTCCATGCGCTCAGAGGAGCCTTCTCCCCGCAGCCACCCCCGCTCCTTACCGCCGGCAGCCCCCGCACCAGCAGCTTCCAGTCCCTCCCAGCAGCTCCCAGTGCGGGCAAGGCGGGGGAAGGCGAGGCATGGCCGGCGCCGCCCCGGTACCGCCCGGCCGCTCCCCCTGCCCAGCCGGGGGGGTAAAATCCAGGAGGCGGCTTCCAGGGGGTCAATGCCACCGAGATCCTGGAGCCGCAGGGCCGAGGCGTAGCCTTTACGCAGCTCTGTGGTTGCTGATTACATAGCTACAGCTTTCAAAATGCCCACGGATCCGGGGAATGCTCAAGCAGCCTCCACTTCTCGGGAAGCAGATGCAGAGCTCGGAAGATGCTGCGAGGTAGTAGAACAGGAATCAAATGCTGCAGGCAACCAAAGCCATACCTACAGAGCTCTGCCTGCGCCGAAGTCCCCTCCTGGTGTCCAGCAGAAAGAGAAAATGCAGCAAGAGCCCCTAACAACAGCCCTTTGAGAGCTTAGAATGTTTGTATTTCAGAACTAGGCAGTTTGCCCTGATTCAGGGCAGGATTTTACCCCTTCCTCAGGAGAGTAATGTTAATTCCATGCAGCTGGGGCCAACGGAGCCCTGGTTTGCTGGAAGTACAGTCCCTTCAGTTTGTACTTTGCACAGCAGTCATGGGTCTATGCTAATTAGCACAGCCTTTAAGCCACTCCTAATTTTAAGAGAAATCGGTGAACTTATTCAAGGACTGAAGACAGAGGCCGGCTTGAAGCAGTTTGGTAAATCAGAGCATGGGTTGGAGTTCCTGGACTTGTGTTCTGAATATTTTATTTGGGCCTCCTGCTGCTTAATCGTGCAGGGATGGTACCTGCACCAGGAGAAAACGCCACACAACCACCAAAGGCCCCTGTGTTTTCATAACCTGGCTTTTTGGGGTTTGCACACCCCCATTTTGCCTCTATTTTGCTGAGGGCACTACTGCAGACACCGAAGGATGATGTCCCAGGCCTGAGTCACCTGCCCTGTTCCGAACTCCGTGGTCCCTGGGCTGCTCTCGTGGGCAGTGCACAGGTGATGCTGACCTGGGGCTACAGCTGACACCAAACACCTGTGGGAAAACAAAACACCAGCCAGGCATAGGCTGTGAATGGCACCAGGCCTTTCCTAAGCTCTCCCAGCCTTTGGCACATAGGGTTCTGCTGCCTTTGACTCCCTCCTCCATCTCTGTTGTGCTCCCCAAGGGACAGCTACTCTCCAATGGCCCTGCGCCATGCAGGAATAAATTGGTCTCCTCAAGATTTGGGTTGCTGAGCCTTAGGCCAAATGTGGGTTTAAACACCAGGCACAGAGAATCACACGCTGTCCATCATCCCTGCCTGCCCACTTACTAAATCCAAAGGCCTTAAGGAAGGCCAAAGTGCCCTGGGCTCTTCCCAGCCTTGTTCCCCAAACCTTCAGACCCTGTGGATTTTAATTATATAGCAGAGTCCTGGATTAATAGACCTTCATTGGGAATGCATCTCACTCTGAAATGCATTAAAACTGAAAAAATGAATCAATCTATTTTAGGGGACAAAAAGGCCAAAGGATACTCCTGTCAGTCCTCCTGTGTGTGTTGGTATTTTTTCACCTGCAGGTTTACCTGTGGATGGATTGCTTGGAGCAAAAGGAAGAGGAGGAAAATGGCACTGTTACCCTGCTGCATTTAATTTACAAATTTAATTTACAAATTTAATTGTTTTAAATTTCATTTCAACTTTAATTGACTCAGAAGCTTTTTGCTGGACCACACAAGAGGGAGGATACCCACAGGGCTGGGTGGGCTGGGGTCCACCTCCCTATCCCCAGGATCCCCTGAAGAAATTGGTGATATTTCTCCTACCTTGTGGAAAACTTGATTTAAGATCCCAGTAAGCCTTCAGCTCTCAAGAGACTCTTTCCTGTTTATTTGTTCCCTGATGGAAAAGGAGCAAGATTTATTATCACAATGAGGAATAAAGAGATTGGAAAATAGTTGGTATTTCTTCAAGGATCTTTTCAGACCTAGAGGGCTCAGACTTTAAATTAATGAAGAAGATAATTCTCTTGTCTTAAAAGCAGTGGGGTGTGGATAAAGTTCCCTGTAGAGAAGGGAGTTATCCACAAATCAGGGATGTCTCTGTTGATGTGTTAGAGCCGTGCCTCAAGATCTCAGCTGGCATCAGGGCTATCCCTGCCTGCTCCCTGCCATTTGCAATCCAGGAAAAATCAGTGTTTGTGTCAAAAGAAAGCCCAGATGAACAAGAGACCCGGGTGATCAGCCCAAGAGGGGAGGGAGAAGGGAGTTCCCGCAGCAGTGACGATTTTGGGGAAGTGCATCCTTGCCCGTGCAATTCTCGGATCCTTGCAATCGCAGCAGCAGTGGCTGGCGATTGTCGTGCTCCAGCACACAAAAGGCTGGAGAGGAAACAAAGGCAGGCAGGGACACGCTCAAGGGCAGAGGAGGAAGGGAGGAAGCCTGCAGAGGAGAGAGAGCGCCCTTGGCTTTGCAGTCCTGCCTCACCCCTCGGCTCATCCGGCCATAAATCCTCCCTGATGGAATGGCTGAGAGCAAAGCCCAGCGCTGGGGCCTTCCAGAAACAATAACAGCAAGTCCTTCCCCCACCATTCCACCTTTTAATTAAGGAAGATGGGAAATCTGGCTGTGGAGCCAGTGAATTAAATGAAATTTAGGAGTCACCTAAGAGTCTGTGGCCGAGCAACCTGAGATCTCCCGTTCCCCACGCAGGGGCCGGATCCACTGCTGAGGAATTAACAATTCAGGAATAATAAGAGGGAGAGAAATGTGAGCTCAAAATGATCTTATTTCACCTTTCCTTGCATGCACACACTGGGCTGATATTATTATATCTGCTGGCATAAGCAAAAAGTCCAGTGGCGTCAGGAAGCTGCTGTACTAAAATTAAATGACTCTTGGGGATGTGCATGGCCAAATCAGACTCAGAGCAATTGCTCTGGGTCTGGCTGATGCCTGATGGGCTGTTCTGTAATGCAAACAAATTCGTGGTGATTAAACAAGATCCAGGACCATCTCGATTCAGAGTTTAAGCTTTTCCTTCCTGGGGTCCCAGCCAGGCATGTGATAGGAATGTAAGGCAGTGAAAGGAATGAGAAGGAGGTGTCTTTACAAACAACCTGTTGGCACGATGGTAGATACAGCCAGATACAGAGAGGTGAAAGAAGCAGTGGGGGGAACCATGAACTCCATAGGAATCCCACCAATTGACACAGGCTGTTACTCACTCGAGACTGTGCTAATTCTCTTGATTTAGAGAAAAAGAGCAGAGACACCAAGAAAAAGAAAAACTGGGGTGGGGGGAGTACACATTAGGAGGGGGTCTGTATTAGGTGTTTCAGGAAGTCTATATCTCTCAAGTACCTGAGCCAATGGGGAAAGAGAGAGGGAAATGTGGCCAGGAAATTAGGATAAAAAGGAGGCTGTGTCCCCTGAAAATTTGAGGCCCCCAGGGGAAATGCCTCATGGCCTCTCCCTTTATTTGAATAAAGTAACAGGACTCCTCTGTCTCCTTTTTGGACATAAATCTCTGGTGTTTGTGGATTAATTTTCCTGACAACAGAGAGGAAAAAAGGAGAAGACAGCAATATTTTAGGCTCTTCTCATCTTCCTCAAAAGCCCCTGCACCAGGAGACAGCCAAGTCCATCGCCCCCTGCCCATTTTCCATTGCAGCTCCCAGGAGCACAGCCCTGTGTCTTGGCTGGACAGGAACAGGCCTGGAAGTGTTGTGGTGCAGAGGGTTGGAAAAGGGGGTTTTTTGGGTTCTGGCCATGCTGTGATGGCCAGTGATGATCTGTTCTAGTGGGGGCACGAGGGCTGGAGGCCACACAGGCAGTGTGGCATTGAGGAGGGTGCAGGAGGGCACAGAAGAGTGCAGGACAGCGCAGCAGGGTGTGGAGAGGTGTGTGAGGATGCAGGAGGATGCAGTGGGATGGAGGAGAGCACGTGAGGATGGGCATAAGGGCAGGGAAAGATTCTGCAGGGGACAAAAGGGTACAGGAGGGTTTGGAAGGATGCAGAAGGGCGCTTCAGGACCCAGGAGAGTTCAGGGTGGTGAAGAGGGTGCAGGAGGATGGTGCAGGACAGTGCAGGAGGGTGCAGGAACGTGCCGGAAGAAGATGCGAGAGGGCGGTTCAAGGAGGATGCACAAGGATGCAGCAGTCCCGAGCCTGAGCTGCCGCAGCGGCCGCCGCTCCGGCGGGGCGGGACAGGGCAGGACAGGGCAGGGCAGAGCCGGGCGGGACA
>VXBQ01015078.1:194069-216884 GCA_013400175.1 Phainopepla nitens | reverse complement strand
CTCCGTCTGACAGCCCGCGGCATCCCCTCGCTGCTCCCCGTCCGCAGGCACGGTCCAGCCCTTGTCTTTCCACAGTGTGGCTTCAGTAGAGGAGCTGAGGCACTGAATAAAAAGGGGGTCCTGCATTTCTGACCAGGGGATCAGGTCCCACTGCCGGGCAGCCTTGGGTTGTGCAGAGCTCTGTTCGCAGCCTGAGGTCAAAGAATCCCAGAATGGACTGGGGTGGAAGGGGCATAAAAGCTCATTTAGTTCCGTCCCCTGCCATGGGAAGGGTCACTTTCCACTGCCCCAGGTTGCTCCAAGCCCTGTCCAACCTGGCCTTGGACACTTCCAGGCATAGGGCAGCCACAGCTTCTCTCTGGGCACCCTGTGCCAGGGCCTCCCCACCCTCACAGGGAAGAATTTCTTCCTAACATCTAATCTAAATCTCCCTGTGTTTAGTTTAAGACCGTTCCTATAACAATCTGCCCCAGTAAAAAAGCCACTGTCCCCTTTCGGCGCTGGAAGGGACTCAAGGTCTCCCTGGAGCCTTCCCTTTTCCAGGTGAACCCCCCCAGCTCTCCAGCCTGGCTCCACTCAGGGATGCCGGCAGGAGATGCCGATGCACAGCCGGAGCCGGCTTGAAGCGTGTGCTGATCTCTGGGGAGCACATCCTGCTCTCCTGCTGTCGGCCGCATCTGCTTTGTGCACGGAGCGTGAGGTCGGGGCTGTATGAGCAGATTCTCCCTGACTCGTGGAGAAGATCTGTGCAAGCACGTAAAGGGACAAAACCACTCGTGTTTTGCGGCGGCTCTCCCTCCTCCCCCGATGCCGTCCTGGCGCCGCAGAGGGTGTCGCAGCCCCGGGGTGGAGCAGGGACCGTGCCCTCCCGGTTCGGGGAGGAGGGTGGGATGCTCCCGGCGTGTCCTGCATCGGTGTCGAGTAGCAGCAGAGCTGGGGACACACGGCTTGGAACGTCCTGATTTCGCGCTGGTAAAGCAGTTACCTAAATAGTGACCGGCTAATCCCAAGCATGGGGCCTCCAGCCCAGGAAACTGGCATTAACCTCCTGGGTGCCGAGCACACGTGTGGCGAGGCTCCTTCCTGCTGTCCCTCACCTGGCACCTCGCTTCAGCGCCACGCTGGCGATCCAATTAATGCTGGCCCTAAGAAGGAAAGCCTCTGTAAATTCTGGGAATTCGAAAGGTGCCTGCTCTTGTACAAGCGTGCCAGCATAATTAATCTAACAGCCTAATCGCTGTCCCTAACAGCCTAATGCTTGCCCCTTCTCGGGGGTCTTATTTCATAGTGGGGATCTTGCAATAGCTTGCTGGCTTTGTTTTTACTGCAGCGCTGTTTAAAGTGAATAAGTTGCTTGAAATTTCAGCTCTTTTAGCTGAGTTTTGGGTTTGGGAGCTGGTGTTGCAAAGCATCCAGGCTGCTTGGTTGTCTCTTGATGTGTGAAGGTGGGCTCTGGCTTGGATGGTGAGCTCAGGGTGAAAATAAACGAAATATCTAGGCTCCAAATGCCAAAATTTAATGTGAACTGAAAACCCCCTGGAACAGAAATCCTTTGATGAAGCATTGGTGCTCACTGTTTTCTGGATAAAATCCACAGTGTGAAATGCTCCCTGTCTCTTCTGGTCCCATGGAGGTTTCTTAACCTGCAGAGCCACTGCTGTCTTTTCTTCCTTTGGAATGTTGCTTGGAAGAGCTGTTGGCAGAGCTCTCCGTGCTGGTATGGATTTGCTGACTCCTGGGCACTGCCGCATGCCTTACAGGATGCTCCATGCTGCGATTTGGAAATGGGAATGTGCTGGGAAGTGCCCTTCGAGCTGTGAGGGAGGGAGTGGCTCAGAAAACCTCAGGTGTGGCAGCGTTATTGCTAAATGCTGGTGTTTTAAGTAATTCAAATGTTAAGCATACTGGTAAATGCCTGAGTGGGAAGAAGCTGTGGAAGGCAGAGTGGGAGTGAACTCCTGCTGATGGCACAGCTGGCTCCTGAGTGCTCCCTCCCTGTCTGCTCCACGATTGAAAAACGTGGGGGTTGTGCCCCTCCACACCCTCCAAGTTACCTTTGTTTGCTTGTCTTTAATGAGAGATTATAAGAGATTATCTTTCCCCTTATTACCTGTTGCTCAGGTTTTCGGTTTGTTGAAAGTCTAATTAATCTTCCTGCTGGAATGCTGATGGGAATTAGTTTTTTTTTTTCTATTTTATCTGTGTGCTGGAGCTCCTCTTAGCATCTTTTTATGGCTTGGTGCCATGGCACCCACAGTGTTACCTGAAGTTTCTCTGGATAGGTTCCTTGGGAAAGGAATGGGGTTTGGGCAGCAGACAAAATAAACAGTGGGTTGTTCTGACAAGAAGCAAGCAGGGATTGCCAGAGGGTGGTAAGGCCAAAAATAGTTCTCCATTTGTATTGTTCTGCTCGAGTGGCTGGACATCTTGATTTATGGAAATCCCCTGCTAAAAGTTCTCTTGGCAGAAGTGTCCTTGTTAAAAAATTGCACATCCCAGTAGCAACATAAAGCCATAAAACACAGAGCTGGCCCAGTGCAGAGCAAAGCTCCCCACCTCCATGGGAATAGCCTTCCCAGAAGATGATGCTCAGCTTTGCTAAGCAAATAAAGCCTGGAGCTCATCAGAAGGCCGAGGACATTTCCATTGTCAAAATAAGATGAGGCTGAATATCCTTTCCATGCCGTGTCTGTTGTTGCACAGCTCAGCACATCACTGCAGCTCTGAGGTAGGAGCTGCTGGGTGGGGGCACCTGGATTGGTTTGAGCTATGGCTTGCCGGGTCAGGATGTTTGCTAAGGAAAAAACCTCTGTCTCCCCGTTTCCCCACTGCTCCCCTCCCTCCCCTTTGGCAGCAGCACTGCGCTGGGAGCAGGGAGGGCACAGCAGTGGGCACTGGGAGGGTAGCAGGGGCCAGCCCAGTGCTGAGGCTGCCTGCCCATCTCTCTCTCTCTCTCTCTTTCTGCAGTAACAACAATCCCTACGCGTCCTTCGGAGCCACGCTGGCGCGGGATGAGGAGCAGAACCTGTGGAGCACCCCCCACGACGTGACCCACACCGAGGCCGACGACGACCGCGTGCTCTACAACATGATCGTGGTCAGGAACCAGCTGGACAAGGACTCAGAGGTGAGGCAGTGATCACAGAATCACAGAACGCTTTGGGATGGAACAGACCTCAGAGCTCATCCAGTCCCACCCCCTGCCATGGGCAGAGACACCTTCCACGAGCCCAGACTGCTCCAGGCCCTGTCCAACCTGGCCTTGGGCACTTCCAGGGATGGGGCACCCACAGCTCCTCTGGGTAACCTGTGCCAGGGCCTCAGCACCCTCTCAGAGAGGAGGTTTTTCCTAATATCCTATCTAAACCTACTCTCTGTCAGTTTGAAGCCATTCCCACTTGTCCTGTCACTCCAGGCTCTTGTAAATAGTTTTGCCCCATCTGTCCTATAGGATTCCCTTCAGGCATTGGAGGGCTGTAATTAGGTCACCCTGCAGTCTTCTCCAGGCTGAACAATCCCAATTCTCTGAGCCTTTCCTCATAGCAGAGGTGCTCCATCCCTCTGATCACCTTGGTGGGCTCCTCTGGACTCACACCAGCAGGTCAATGCCCTTCCTTCAATTAAGCTGCTCTGGAGACCCCAAAGTCCCCCAACGTGGCTCATGTAGGCACCAGGTCCTCCCACCTGTTCCATCACCCTCCAGATTTTATCCTACATCTGGTGTGGATGTCTTTGTGGCCATCCCATCCCTGGGAAAGCTTGGGGGTATCTCTGGTGCCTGCTCCAAGAGGAGCTGCCCTGAGGTGTGGTGTGTTTCTCACCTCCAGGATACCCTTGGTTTCATCTCCCTCTATTGTGACACTCTCCGTGTTTTCCTTGGCTTGGATGCTTTCAGTGCCTTCCCAGGGCATTATCCCATTGAGCATAAATTGCCTCCAGAATTTTTTCTCCCCTCACTCACCATCTCCTTCAGAAATCTCTTATTTCTGTACGTCTGTGGCCAGCCCAAACCAAAGGTTACATGCTTTCCATGGAGCAGCTGACACTGAAAAACTAAGGAAGTCAGGAGGTCAGTAATGGGCTGCCTACATGCAGCAATGTGGGAAAAGACACAAAGTAGGCTTGAGATGGAGACCAGGGACAAATGGACTTTCTCAGGGAGGAAAACTGACAGGAGGAGTAGAAGAGACAGAGAAGGGAAAGGAAAGTGACAGGGGATGGGAAGATGCTTTACAGTGGATAGGAAGCATTTGTTTCTCCCGTGTCAGGGAGATTCCAGGCGGTTTCCCAGGCATTCGTGGCAGCTGGAACATGCTTGGGAATGGTGCCCTGCAACCACCACCACCCACAAACGTGTGCTGGGAGCGCTGGGGCCCAGCCCCATTCCCTGCCTGCCCAGGCTGCTGGTTTGGTTCGATAGTTCCCTGGTTTGTCCTTTCCGTGGCCAGGCTGACGCTTGCACGGCCCCGGCAGCGCCCGGAGCTCCGTTGCCACTCTGGGGACGTGTCAAGTTCAATCCTCCTCCAGTGGGATGCACGGCAATTATCGGGAAGCAGGGAGCTGGCACGGCTCTGATTGGGAAGGGGAAAATCATGGCTGTTACATAAAGGCTGTTTTGCAGCCCTGATTTCCTTTGCTAAGGCACTTCAGTGCAAAAGCGATTGCCGTGGCCTGATTAGGAGCAGGCTGTAGCAAACAGTGACACATTTTTCCCCCCTCTGATTGCTTTCATGACTCCAGAAAGTTTGCAGGAAAGCCTGGAGGCTTTATGTTTGACATCAACATGATCCTACTTCATCCAAGCGTCTGCAGGAGTGTAACTGTTTCTCCTGTGATACTCTCTGTAAACCAAATGCCAGCTCAGCCTTAAACTCCAGAGAAATCAAAATTACAAGTTGTAATTAGCTAAAAGAGGTCATGGAATCCTTATATATGGTTGGCCAGAATCTCCATTTAATGGGGTTGTTTTTTGGTGAGTTCGATTTAATCATGGTGTTTACAATGGATGGTTTTGTAACAACATTTTCACAGTGGCATGTGACCTTTATGGCTCTAGCTGGAGATCTCTTCCCTCCCTGCTGCTGCTCTCTCTACCTTGAGTTGCTTATCTGAGAGAAGCCAGGGAGCTGCATCCATCCCAAAGTGGCTGGAGGAAACAAGGACAGCTCCATTTAGGGGGCTGCACTGGTGCACGGGACTGTTGTGTGTCACCCTTGTTCAGGGGGCAGGGAAAAGCAGGAAAGTGCTCCTGCCCCTGCATGTCCTAAACCCAGTGTGCCTGCCTCTCCTAAATCCTGCCCTTTCTCCTGCCTTCAGCGTATCTGTGGGGTTTTTAGCGGGTCTGAGCAGTCCCTGTGCCTGCCAGCGGAAAAGGAAAGCCCAAAACTCACGGGGCTTCCTCTCAATAGCAAAGGTAGGATCACATACTCTCCTTTTTCATGCAGTGCCATCCATGAAGAGCCTGAGGAGCACAGCATCAGGACAACAGTAAGGAAAGTTTTGAGGAGAGGCAACGCACTTTACGCTTGCTTTGAGTGTGGCCCTGGGATTGGCAGTGGCTCTGCTGTCCCCTCTTACAGCTGGGAAACTGAGGCACCACAGGGAAGCCCAGCAGGCTGCTGCACTTCCCAGCTGCAGCTCTTGCTGGGTGGCAGGACAGGGAGGGGCTTGGACAGCAAAGCCAACCTTCCTGCGCTTGGCCCCTGGTGCCAAAATCTCTCCTTACTCCAGCAAGCATTTTAAAAGTAGGCCAGACTGCAGTGCCTTCCCCTCCTAATGAGACTTCAGCTCAGAGAGAGAGAGTGAGGAAGAAAGTCTAATTGCAGATCAACACTGCGCTGCAAAAGCCATTGCCTGCTTTGGGGGCTGCTCTGCTCCCAAAATGCCTGAGGCAAGCCTGCGGATACAGCAGGACAGAGGATGGAGGAGCAGTCTCCTTGTGTGGTGCTCAAATGTTACAAAACCATAGGTCCTTTTCTTCCTGTGGTTAACACTGACTGAGAGGAGAACTTCCTGCATTTCTGCTTCGTCATTTAACAAAGAAATTCACTGTGTGCTTTGCCATTCCCCACCTGTATCTCAGGGATTTCCCAGCACAGGCCTTTGGAAGGATCCCAAAGAGCAGGTTGCTCTCCGTCGTGTGTTCTTTATCTGTATGGCACCATCTTGCCAGTGTTGGTGCCCTCCCTTGGGATCAGTTCTTTGCCCCTACCATGGGGCAGGACCCACACTTAATCCATATGGAGCTGTGTCTTCCTCCTGTCTCTTCTGGCAGCTGTGCTCTGGGAAATTTGGCAGCTCCAGCTCAAACTCAGTGTGTCCTTAGCTTGCACAGAGAAAACCAGGAAAGCCATTGCTGAGGGGCTGGCTTGAGGGGCTGGTCAAGATAGATACAGCCTTTGAAGATCAGAACTGTCATCGCAGCTTTTGAAGTCTGGGATCATGTTTCAAATGTGGGAAAAATGGGAGGTTTTTCCTTGCTCTGGCTCTGCAGCATCACTGAGCCTGTTGTAGGGTAAAATAAATCTGAGATCTGGGGGTGAAAGGAGCAGCAAGGGCTGCACTGGGGTCGTTGCTGGGCTAATGGGTGTGAGGTGCAGAGTCCTCTCCATGAGGTCCACTCTGGGGTGGCCCTGGTTTCTCCACTGCTGGGGTGTGTGGAGTTACCCAGCTGTGGGCAGGGAGCTGTGCACCAATCCTGCCTTCAGAGAAGGAGCCAGGGCTAGGGCAGCTGTGCCACAGCTCTGGGAACAGAAACTAAAGGTGGCATTTTGCATGGTGGCTGAGGAAAACCCCCTGCTCTCACGCCTTGCTGTAAATGCAGTGTTTCTTTCTTCTCTTGGCTCATTCCCTAGGGAAAGGTGGGATCATAAACCCCATAGCAAAGGCAAGTTCTCAGCCTGCATCCCTGCCAGGGGCCTGGCTAGCAGGGTGACGCTGGCGTGATCCCCCTGAAAAGCCCATTAATGAGCTGGCAAGGCCTATTTTTCTGTCTCCTACAGGATTATTCTTTTCTAAACAGGTTACAGAGAAGGTCAGAATTGTGACCAGCTGTTACTGGGGCATAAAGGGGTGATGGAATTTATCCAGGGCTGGGGATGCCAGCTGGGGAGCCCAGACCTGACCCTCTTAATGTCTGCATGCCTCTCTTAAATTGAATCCAATTTAAGCTTATTCTGAGATGTCGGTCAATAGTTTATATTTGTTCAGCTACTTCCAGTGGAGCCAGAGCAGGAGCATCCCTGGTACCTGCCTGGACTGATATTTTGCAGTCTTTCCCTGATAACTCTGTTTTGACCTCATTTCTAAAATAACTCTTGAACAGAACGGTGGCCTCAATTGCTTTTAAGAGAATAAAGGCAAAGGATTTGGTAGAGGATTGTTCTGGCAACATGGAGGAAGCTCCCTAGTAATGAGGAAACTTTCATATGATCAGGGATGAGCAGCTGGACAGTGTTGCCTGTTCTCTTGGCACATTTTTTTTCCCAGAGCTCTGAGTTATGTAGCAGCCTGGCTTATTCCATGTCATTTGGCATTTGCAGATTTAGTGTTTCACACTAGAGAGGCTGGGGAAGTTTTCCAGGTAAATATTTGAAGGGCTGAGCATGTAGAGAAGGGGGGCAGCGGGGTTTCCCTGCTGCTCCTGGGATATTCTTGTCTCACACACAGGGAGTTTACTCAAGCCCCTGCTGGTATCTGCTGTGCCCTGCTCTGTAGGTTTAAAGGGCAAAACTGGCCGCAAAAAACAGTGCTGGGAACTGCAACTTAATTTGGTTTCCTGTGGTTGAATCAGATTTTGGCGAAAGAGCCTATTTCTTACGGGATTGCTTTTGAGTGCATGGCTGGGATATCCGGGGAACACCACATGTCCCTGCTTCCCCAGCCCCAGGGAAGTGCAGAAAGCCCCTCCCTGCCCCAGGAGTTCCATCTGAGCTCCCGGGAAGGCCGCGGTGTGGGGGGGATTGGTGTGGAGCCGCCTGCCCGGCGGGGCTGAGCAGCCCCGTGATCCGCCTGGCCCCTCCAAACTCTCCCTGGTGACTCACTGCATGTGCCAACTCCCTCCCCAAAGCCTCTGATGCTGCCCTGGCCTGTGCACGGGCAGAGCAAGCTTTGCTCTCCCTCTGCTGTGTGCCTCAAGGGAGATGCTTTTTAGAATAATTGTGGGTGTGGAAGGATGCTCTTGAGTTTATTCCCTCATTAAAGGCACACAGAGGACAGCCCATGGCAGTTCAGATGTCTCTGCTTCAAGGAATTGCCTGAGAAGATCAGTGGTTTCTGAGACTGATGGAGACCAGGGTATGAGTCCCTTTGAGAGCTCAGCCCAGCATCATCCTGATAAATCTCTGCTTCTCTGGCTCCTTTTCCGTGGCTGGGAGCATCCTCCTCCCAGCTTTCTCTACAGAAATATAAACAGATTCAGCTCCACGCTCAGGCAAAAGAAATCCCACCGGAACAAGAGGTCCCACCCAGGCACCACAGTTAAGCATCATTTTATGCACCAAAATCATTCCTTTGCACACTCCCCAAATTCTCCGTCAGCAGGACACTGTCAGAGCTTTCCTGCGACTGAATATTAACTGTAATAACTTCCATAGCACACCTCAGACACTGATGTACAAGAAAGCCATAACCTAGATTGCCTCAAAACAAAAACAGATGAGGGAAAACACACTGCTGTTAATCCAGAGAAAATCAGGAGCAGCTTCCCTGCATGCTAAGCACTGCTTGCCGTGCTTAGCGAGGGGTCTGGCTCGTACCACAGGCTCAATCCCCACGGCCCTGGAAGCTGTTGCTGGGTGCCAGGAGGCCAAGTTTTGTGGAGGGGAGCATCTTTCCCAGTGCCCCAGCTCCCTAATTCCCAGCGTGAAGCATGCCTGGGGTCACAGTGGCTGTCTGGATGGATTGTCTGCACTGAAGGCCTTGTTTGTCTCTGTGGGAGGGCAGAGACACGCAGCTATTCCCCACCAGCATGCCCAGGCTAGCTCCCTCTCCTTTCTGCCTGTGCCAGGGGGTCACCAGAGGGCCGAGGCGTTTCCAAGGAACCCCTGCCAGTGGGGGGACCAAGGCATCGTGCAGTTTTTCAGCCTCTTTCTAAAAACTCTCAAGTTTTCAATAAACTTCCCACAAAGCTTTAACACAAAAACCCCCCCCCCCCTTTTTTTCTTTTCCACCCCGAGGAGCTCAGTTCCCAGCTCTGAGCTGGTGTCACGGGAGAGGAGAGTCGTGCCCCTGCCTCATTCCTCTGGTGAAGGGCTGTCCTGGTGCCTTGTGCTGGCAGGTGCTCTCCTGTGCAAGCAACGAAGCTGTGCTCAAGTGCCACTTCAGGAGAGAGGGAAATGTGCCTCTGGAAGGGGATTTTGTTTTCTGCCTGTGGCAGAGCCGGTTCCCCTGCTCTCCTGACCTGAAGTCACCACTGTCTTAACCCCGCTGGCTGCTTTTTCCAAAGTGTCATCTCCCAGGGCTTCCTGCAGCTGGTGCTGATCAGCAGGAACACGGGCTTGGCTTAAATCTCTGCAGTCATGGCATATCAGCCCCATTCAGGGAGAAAACACTGAGGAATCTTCAAATCTTGATGGAATCAAGTCAGCTCTTTGACCAAGTACCAGAAAACAGTGGGATTTCTAACGCATGGCCAGCCTTTGTGGGTGTTGTTTCTGTGCTCTGAACCCAGCATGGCCTGTAGGAAAATCTCAGGGTGACAGCACAGATTAACACCTGTTTATTCTTCAGGAGCCCATCTAGGTAATCTCTTGCTGAGAAATGAGATTAATTAAGGTTGTTACCGGAAGGAAGTTACCAGGTGATGATGTGACCCTGCTGTTGGCCTGCTTCTAAAAATGCACCCTCTGCAGTGTGTGCACTGATTAAAGTCAGCTAGGAAGAGCTGGGAAAAGTGCTCCTGGTTTTCTTGCAGAACACATGCATTTCCACAGGAATGCATGCTTATGGAATCATGGAATCATTTAGGTTGGAAAAGTCATCTAAGGTCATCGAGTCCAGCCATTAACCCAGCACTGCCAAGCCCACCACGAAACTTGTGCAGTTGTGTTTAAAATGTGCTGGTGTGACTTTAATAAATAACCCCAATAAGTAATAATATTTAATTATTTATTAGTAATATTCTATTGTCTATTAATAGTAATTAATAAATAATTAAATATTTAATAAATAACCCTTTCCTCTTGCCCGGGGTCCCATTATCCAGCTCTAGAGCTGGAGGTCCAGTGCAAGGATTTCAGCTGTGCAGTGAAGTGAGGCATTAACTGCAGCAGCTGGCAGCCACTAAGGGTTATCATGTCAGATGACTCCAGTTCAGCCCTCATCCATCCATGTGCACCTCTGTGCACCTCTTTTCAAAGAGGGTGCCCTGATCTTTAAAAAAAGTCTGTTTTTCTTGTTTTCTAGTAGTTTTGAACATCTGCCTGCTCCAGTTCATGCCAAACAGGGCTGCACGTCTGACTGAGGAGCAGTTGTCAGCAACACCTGAGCTAAATTCTCTAATTTCAGGGAAACTGGAAGCTGTTTTGAACAGACAAGACAGAGAAATGCTGAGCCAAGTGTCAAGCTAAATATTCTGCGTTGGTCGGTGTAATTTCTTCCGGGGCAACAGCAGCCCAGTCATGGACCTTCACACCCAGCACCTCACAGCTCAGTGCCCACACCAACTCTGACAACTCTGGCTCCCTTCCTCAAGGAATTTCCTCAAGAAACTCCTTGAAAAGCAGCAGATTCCAACGACTGAGTGTCTCTCATGCCTTTGCTTTGCAGGAGTGGCAGAAGCTCAACTATGACATTTATACTTTACGGCAGACCCGGAAAGAAGTGAGGAGCAGGTGGAAACACATTTTGGAGGATTTAGGTAAGCTGGAGGCCAAAGGGATGTAATTCCAGTGGGACTGAAGGTGAGATCCCACCATGGCTGAGGATGGGAACAGCTCCACAAAATCAAGCTGGAGAGGAGGGAAGTGAAAGGAGGTTGCTGAGTATCTGAGGCTCCCCAGGGCTCAGGCAGTGGTGGGGAGGGGACAGGGACACCGTGTCTGCAGGCACATCAAAAGCCCATGAGCCACCATCACCTTCCAAGCCCATAATAAACAAGCACAGTCATCCATTTCAAGCTTCCTTGTGGAAACCTTGCAGTGGGAGTTCACCCTGGGTTTTTCTAAAGATAAGCAGGAAGGAATGAATATTCCTATTAGATGGGAACACAGATACATCTATTTTGTTTTCTTAGCCAGTGGCAGCTGATCAGAGCTAAGCCACTCACCTTGTTTGCTCCCAAGTGGATTTGAAATATTCTTTCACCAAGTGGAATTGCTCCACAGAAACCCTCCTACTGCTGTTTCCAAGGAGTGGTGGTGGGTGTGATGGGGTTTTCCCAATTGCCTGGCACTCAGCATGTGACACTTGGGATCAGCTGGGTGACTTCCATCATGCTCTGGAGGTGGTTGGTGGCTGATGGGAGGAGAAGGAGTGAATCTATTCTAGGATACTCTCAGTGGGAGCCAGAGATGGGTATCTCTGCCACTCCTGCCCTACCTGCTATTCTGGCATTTGGGTGGGAGGAACATCATAAATCCATAACCAAGTGTCAACCCTCATCTCCACCCAGGTGCTCACACAGCCTGTGCAGGCCAAGCTTGGGAGGGATCACTTGGCTTCCTTCCATCTCTCACTGCAGGCTGACAGAGTCTCTCCCACATCCCTCTCACATCCACAATGGCTCCTGAGAGGTTTTGCAAAGGTTGGGGAAACTCAAGGCCAGGGATCATTAGGCCTTAGTGAAGCTAAATGAGCAACCAGATGTGAAACCTGCTGTCTACTGTGATCTAGGCCTCTGCTTTAATCATAAGCCCACCACTCTTACCCCATAACTATTTTCATGTGAGATGCCTCACCACCAGCACCCTGGAGCTGAACAAAGAGTTAATGGTAGCCATTGCATTTAAAGACCCCTGCATTCACTCTCTTCCACTTTTTCTTCCCTGGACACCCCTCCTGTAATCAATGCTGACTGCTACAGGAACAATCAGCCTGGTGTTCATCACTGCCACAGGTTTTGTCCCTGTTACCTGATCTAGGGAGTCCCACCAGCCCTGAAAGCTCTGGTAGCATCAGGAACATGGAAGAGCTGAATCAGCACCCTGGATTGTGCATGTTCACACACCTTTTCTCAGGAAAACCAGCAACGAACTCGCTGTGACTACTTTTGTGATTTATTTTCCCCACCAGCAAGTTTGTACTTGTCCCACAACCTGCCTGAGGGAGTGCTAGTTTGTTTTAGGAAATAGGGATGCAGCCCAGCATGGAGGGGGAATAAGGAACCTTCAAAGAGCCTGAAGGGCTCAAGGATGGCTCTGCTCTCATGTTTGACTTGTTTCTGTAACATCTCTTTCCCAGGTTTCCAGAAGGAAGCAGACTCCCTCTTGTCAGTGACCAAACTCAGCATCATCAGTGACTCTCAGAACATGAGCAAAGCCCGGGACATCTTGTTGAAGCTCTCAGAAGAGACCAACATTTTCCCGACCAGCTGGGAGCTTTCCGAGCGCTACCTCTTCGTGGTGGTGAGTACCCAGAGCACGCCTTCCCCTCACCATCCACCCCTGCAGGGAGCTCACATGAGGGGGAGAGAGCAGGTGAGCCAGAGGATGCTCACATACATGGTGGCATCTGGGGCAATCCCCTCAGCTTGGCTATTCAGTTTCCTCGGAAATGCCGGTGCCGCAGCGCCGTGAATTCCACAGCCCTCCGCAGGTTCCGTGCGACCGGGTGCTCTCGCATCCTGTACGCGAGGTGGGAAACGATGAGACCTAATTCCGGAGAGCGGCTGTGGAGGGAGGGCCCCGGGCAGGGATGGGACATCCCACAGTGACCGTGAGGCCCCCTTGCTCGGCAGGACCGGCTCATCGCGCTGGACGCTGCGGACGAGTTCTTCAGGATGGCCAGCGCGGTGTATCCCAAGCGGCCCGGCGGGGACAGGCTGGACGAGGCTCCGAGGCGCCTGCAGAGCGTCCCGGCCGCGGTGCCCTGAGGAGTGTGGCTCGGTGTGACACGGCCAGCGCTTGGGGACAGGCTGCTCTGCCCGGGATCGGCACGGAGAGCGCCCTCCTTGTTTCCCTGTGTGAAGCGAGCGGGCGGCTGGAGCGGGGCAGGGCGGCCAGCGAGCTGCGCCCAGCAGGGGTGCACGGAAAGGGCAGCGCTGGCCCCGAGGGAGGAGAACTGCCCTAGAGCAGCCCCGGTGGGACACCACTGGCCAGTAGCGTATGCACTAGGCACGGGGAGGATCTGCCATGCCGGGCATTGCTGCCAGGAGCCGCAAAGGTTCAGGTGACTCTCGCTCCAAAGGTGGGGAAATCCACCTTTCCACCTTCCTCTGGTACCTGCCACCGTCCCCTCCCTTGAGCCTGCCAGCCAGGAGGAAAAACACCTCCGTCGTCTACAACTCCGTGGCTCTGTGCACTGGTCCTCTTCCTCACCCCAGCCCTCCAGGCAGGGCCCAGGGGATCTGGGAGAGAGGCAGGAGCCGTGCCAGGGCAGGATTTAATTCCAGGCGGCAAAGCCTTGGAGCAGTGTCACAGCTGGGTGCTCCATCCCCAGCCATTAGTGGTTGAGGGATGTTTTTGTCAGGGGTGCTCAGCTTGACATCTTGAAAGAAGGTAGAGTTTAGGAAGGTGCTAAGTTCAGAGCTGCTGAGGATTTGGCTCCTGGAACATTGGTTGCCCAGCATCTCAATCTATTTTGAAAAGTTTTCGTCTTAATTGCCTAAAAAAACCTCACCACAAAGCTGCAAGTACTGGCAATATAAAAATCCTCATTACCAGCAGGGATGGTATAATGAACATCCTTTTTATCTTGGGGTTTTGTCTGCTAATGAGCAATAATTTTTAAAACATTGGATTTGATAATTTAAAAACAAGTGGAAGTTCTTCACTGATAAACACGTATGCTGCTAATTGGCCAGCTGAAAATGCTGGTTACACAGGGCCTCCCAAAGTAGCAAACCAGAGCTTTTATTTGTTTATACCTACGGCGTTTGAAAAAAAATATATTTATGAACTGTTTTTGTTTGTCAGTCTTCCTTGGAAACATTTTTGTCTACTCAGAACAGCAGTGAAAGCTGAGTTTAATAAAGAAAACATTACAAAACCAGCCTTTCTTATTCTCTCTGTGAACCTATTCAGGTGACAATGTTTATGTTGACTGCTGATAGCAAAAGAGTTGGGATATTTGTAGAGCCTCTGCAGCTTGTTCTGCACACTTTAAATTTCCTGTTGACTTAGGAGAGTTACATTTGCCAGCCCAAGACCAAAGTCTTTGTAAGAGATGATGGGGATCAAATTTAATTTCAGTGGGATTTGGCATTAGGTACCCATTTCCTATGATTTATTTTTTTCTAGCAGGAGTTCAACTGCCCTTTGGAAAACCTCCTGTGTTTTTATAGAAAATAAACTTTGGTGCACGAAAAATCCAGGGTTTGATTCAAACAAATTGTCGTGGAACAGAGAGATCCGTGTTCTGAGGAGCGCCGTGCCAAGGCGTCTGACGCCACCCAAAAGTTGCACATTGTCACTTACAGTGCTACCTGCTATTTAAAAACACCTGATGAGTTTGGAAACCTCAGAGGCAAGAAGAGAAATCCTTTCAGCTGCGCTGCTTTTTTTGACCACAGAGGTCAGCGTTCAGCAGTGCCTTGGCAGAGCTGCCCCTCGCTGTCACAGCTGTCAAACCGGTTCTGGTGTCACCAAAATGCATTTTGTGGTAACTTAATAGGGCAGACTGCCCAAAAGGGACAATAATCAGTATCTCTGAGCGAGTTTAGCTGCTGAAATAAGGGGAAAGAGCTGAGTTTCTGAGTGCAGCCGCAAGGAGGAGCAGGAGTTTGCAGGAGCGATGGATCGGAGCGGAGCCACTCCTTTCCACACTCAGGGAGGAGTGACCAGGCTCAGAACTTGTGTTAATGGACCGGTCACAACAGGAACAGAAAAAAAAGCCCGTCATTCCAAGCACTCAGATAAAACTGATCACCCTGAAAATATTGCAGATCGGCCCTTGGTGAAGTAGAAGGATGCAGAGCTTTGGAAAATCTGCAACTTGAGAAATGATAGAAACTAGCAGAAATTGTTTCCGTATAAATCCAAGCTCAAGTTGGTCACTCTGTCCACCTCTGTGGGAAATGTCCTTTCGTGCACTCAGGATAGGAGACCAATAAACCATATTTCAATCAGCAAAATGCAGAGAGTAATTTGCCTTCTCTAAATTCCATAGAAAATGCCAGGGAGATGGACAACGGTCCTGGGTCCTGGAATTCCTGCCCCGACAGAGCGATTCCCTTCTTCACTAGAAGCAGTTTGGGATTTGATGCACCACCCAGGCCTTCAGCTGCCATTCAGATGGGCTTGAGCCCCCCCACCCAATATTTGGGGAGATGTCTTGGGCATCCTGCATGTCCCAGGTGCTGCTGGGGAGTCAAAGCCTGCCCATGTCCAGGGAATGTTCCAGCAGCCGCCTGGGAAGCACTGGCTGTAGGAGAGCCCAGCAAACACCAGATGCCACTGTTCCCTCAGCATGGGAAAAATCCTGTTTATGATGCAGGAGGAATATTCCCAACCTTTTCTTGCATGCATCGAGTCTCCTGAGCCTGCAAGAACTGGCTTTCTGTTAAAGGTTGGGGTTTAGACATTTAGTAATGACTCTGGCACTTTCCAGGAGATGGTGCCGAGCCCATCTCTCTTCCAGGGCTGGGGGCAGGGCCTCTGCTCCTGCTTGGAAGTGCCACTTGGCCTGAGGTTGGCTGCTGCTGGGATTAGCATGTTCACTAAGAACATTTATTTTTCTAAGTAGAGGGTGGTTTTGGTATCCCTTCCTTCAATCAGGAAAGGAAAATAACAAGGATTCTTTAAAATGAGTGACATAAGAGGGTTTAAAGTACATCTGGGTTCACTTGGCTTTCAGATAGTTTTTCCCTCTCAACTTGACATTGCATTTAGCTAATATTTCATCAAAAAAGAAAGAAAGAAAAAACGGACTTTTTATTTTTTTTTCGTTTATAAGCCCTAGTTATGCTTCACTTCGTTTTCTTTTCCTAGAACCATAGGATGGTTTGGTTTAGAAGAGACCTTAAAGATGTTCCACCCCTTGCCATGGGCAGGGACACCTTCCACTAGCCCAGGTTGCTTCAAGCCCCGTCCAACCCGGCCTTGGACACTTCCAGGGATCCAAGGGCAGCCACAGCTTCCCTGGGCAAAATATTTTAATATTTTTGAGTCGTGGGGAGCAGCACTGGAGAGTTCCTTTCCTCCAAATGAAAGCTAGGAAGTCAGCATAGTGCAATTAATAGAGACCAGCTAGAAAAAAAAAATCAATTTAAAGACCATGTTGATTGTGCATATACATATATGGTTTTTTCTTTGTATTCCAAGTTTTCCTAGGACATACATCCTGAATTCGGCAGGATGAGGGAAAAAAAAAAAATCCCGAAGCGTGGTGGAAATTCAGCTGTGAGATGTAAGACAGGCAGAAGGTGGCACTGCAGGTGTTTGGTAAAGGCTGGAGCAGCTGCAGGCAAAGGAGATGGGATGCAGTGGCCTGGAAGGAGCCTGGCTTATCCATTTTACTTGTTAGGGATGTAAATCACAGCCTAGGTTCTGATAAATAATGAGAATGGACATGGGAAAGAAAACTGTCATCTTTTAAATTTCAGCTGTAGGAAAAATTACCATTTCAAACTGCTCAGTTTCAATCATTTCTAACGTTAGAAATGCCAACACTTACATACTCTTCCTGGAGGGAAAGCATGTACTTTTCTGGTCTAATGAGGATCAGTAACGTTGAGTGACTGGCCACAAAGTAGCTCCCCAGAAGCATTCCTTTGAAGGCAAGCAACCATTTTTTGTGTGGGGAGTCCTTGTTAAGCAAGTTATGGATCATCAAAACCATTTCTTTGCCTTACAAATCACAGACCTTGTGGACACATCCATCAGGAAGCTGTTCTTGCACAGGGAGCATGTGCTCCATGGAGAGATCTCGTCATAAATGCCCTGAGGAAAGACTGGCAGAGCTTGGCTGTTTCGCCTGTCTTGTTTGGTCTGATGAAATGTGCCACCTCTCTCTGTAAGCTTTGTCCTTATCATGCTTGGAAAGGCTGACCTGGAAACACAGACTAGGTAGAATAAAAGGATAAAAGGTATTTATTGAAAGGATCCAGCCTGGGCACTGCAGGAACCCCACCAGGACTACACCCAAGTCAAACCCACAAATGGGCACAAAATGGCCCCCGGTCACGAGGCCTCAGACTTTTATAGGTTTTGGTCCAACAGCAAATTGGAGTTAATTGCCCAATTACACCTTCAGGTTATGAAGCTCCATCTTCCTTGTTCCCTCTCTTCCTTCACTGTTGTTTACACTCTTGGGCCTAAAATGTGTCCTTGGTCCCAAGCTAGAAAGGAATTGTTTTGTCTCCCTACCCTGTGAAGAGAGCTTCCCAACCCTTCCTATGAAGCCCAGAACTACACACTAAACCAGCACAGAATCTGAAAAATATAAAAGCTAAAACTTAAGGCATCACTTACTCTTGGGGAGAACAGCGTTTTTTCAGAGCAATAATAAATTTAAGTGAATATTTTGTTGGACTTGGATTAGGAAAGGGAGACACCATGGAGTCTGTGGGTGTCCTCCACAGGATCTCAGCAGCATTGGAACAAAGAGATAGAGGCAGCCAAAGACAGAGACAGAGATAGAGCCACATGGCTGGATGGGGCTGGAGCAGCCTGGGCTAGTGGGAGGTGTCCCTGCCCATGGAAATGAGGTGAGCTTGGACACCCCTTTCAACCCAAACCATTCTGTGATCTCAGTGCAAAGGCAAGAGGGCAGCAAATGGAGGCACAGAGGCCCAGGCAGTGCCCAAGGGGAGGGCAGAGCATTTATCTGGTGTGTGCAGAGTGTACAGGACTGGTGCAGCGTTATCTGGGTAGCAGCAGCAGGATGAAATGTGTTTGTGCATGCCCCAATAACCACCAGCAAAACCCCTGCCCGAGGAGAGTCACCAACACGTCAGAAAGAAGAAAGATTTATGAAAAGATGTGTTACCAAGAGTTTATCCTTTCCAGAGTGGCAGCTTTATATCTGTTAAACTGCTGGGATTCTTTCCACTGGCTTGAACCAGGTTTGAGTCAGACTTTGGAGACACAAACACCAGCGCAAGTCCAGACACCACTGGAGTCATAAACAAACCTCCTGCCAGCTGCCCATCTACTCTTCTTCTGCATCAAAGTCACAAAAATAACAAATATAGTTCCTGAGAAGGCTTTTTACAAGTGATGAGAGGATCTACCTGTACTTCCCTAAAGAATGAAAATAAAGCCCAAACCATTTCTCACAGCCAAGGGATCACAAGGAAAATTCAGGTTGGAGGACACCTCAGGAGGTTCTCTCAGCCAACCTCCTTCTTGCCTGAAATCATCTTCTCTCCCCTTTTGGAAATGGTTTGAGCAACTTGTATGGAAAACTTTGTTGGCATACACAGTGTTTAATCTCTCCACTAGTGCTTGGTGGTACAAAGAGAATAAATTTCTTTTTTGTTTGAATTAAGAGAAACAGAAGATCCGTGAAACCCATCTGGAGGGCAGGTTTGGAATGGATTAATCCTTTCATGAAACACTGCTTTGATACCTGTAACTCAAGTGACCGTGGGTAGCTTTAAATGTGCATTTTCCCATTCCTCCTTAGGTGAAGGAGCTGGAGGGAGGAGTGATGGGAGCCTGGAGCCAGCCAGAGTGGTTCAGCCAGCCTGGGCCACGGCCAGAGGGGTGATGTGGTCAGCAGGGAGCCAGCAGCACCCACAGGGTCAGCAGTTCCCATGAGCCTTTTGGGGAGGAAGGGGGAAGTAGGGAAGGGATCGGTGTTATCTCAGTGATTGGGAGCTGGCCTAGGATTTGGAAACTCAGCTGCCATTTCCAGACATGCCCCATCTGCCTCTGCCCCCTCAGGTCACCCAAAAGCAGGATGGGGAGGTTGTGCCTCCTAGAACTGGTGGCAAAATGCTCTTCCTGTGCTGGAGGTATTGTCAAGGTCTCGGTATTTCTGCATCTGTCTTCAAGTAAAGCTTTGTATCTCTAAAATGTTCACAATGCTGTTATCCAAAAGACTCTGCTATAATACTTTCAAGATGTTTTGCTTCAATTTTGACTTTTTTTTTTTTTATAATGCTCTCCAGCTTTTTAATATAAGCCAAATCAAGCATTGTTTCTATCCAGAAAATAACGTTTCAAATTTAGATCACAGCAGTGCTGAACCCATTGGGTTCTTTCTAAATTCAGGGAAATACCTATTCCCCCAAATAGTTTCAGTTATGATAAATCAGAATTTCCAGACAGAATACCGGTTAGTTTAATTTTAAGTCCTAACCCTGCTCAATACTTAATTCTTTTTGTGATCTGCTTGGGGATGCACTAACACAGTGTGCTGCACAGCTGTCAGGAACATCCCCATTATTTTTCGAGGGAAAATTACATTTCAAAACCAAAGGGAAGGGCATCTTTTAATCATTTTGACTATGTTTAAATGAGATCACCAAGAGAGACTATAGCTCTGCATAGACATGTGCAGGCATGCCTAGGAATTTGGCTTGCCTGCAGTTTATCTGTCCCAATTAAAGGCAGATGCAGCCTTTTGCTTCCATGGACATTTATGAACTGGCAGATGTGCTAACAGAGAGAGAGCTCACACACAGCAACTGGTCCTGATCTAATCACACACTTTCTTACAGTGCTGTTTGGCTCCAACTTGCCCAACTGCATGAATATTTTTTTCAGTTTTCCTTCCTACCTCCTTGGACAAGATGCAGTGCAGGAATCACCCAAGTTAGGGTAATCAGGCAGTTTGCAGTTTATGTCTCTTCTCCCCAGTCCATGGCTAAAGAGGGGAATTACAGGATGCACAAACTGGCTTAGGCTCCAATTCTGCTTTGCAGATGAGAAGGAGCTTCCCTGGAGTACCTGCAAACATGCTGGGAAGGCTCAGAAAGCCCAGCAGGTACTGAAATCTGCCTCGTGCTCAAATATCCAAGGAGTTCACTGGGGCTGAGCACCACCATTGCCAGCCTGAAGTGCTGGGGATACCCTGCTGATGAGCACTCCAGGTACCTGGTGAAGCTGCCCAGGCTACAGCTTTGATGGAGTGGGGACAGCAGGAGACAGTGAGACCTGACCAACTCCCCTGCAGCCCTGGTGTCACTCATAAGCCCAGTTTGACCCAGACACATGTCAGAGGTCACACACTGCCAGCTCCTCTCAGCAGCACTTGCTCCTTGAATGGCAGCAGCGCACAGAAAGCTCTCTTTCCAGAGGCAAACACCCATGGATCCAGCCCCTCTGGATGTGAGCCAGCACAAACCCCTCCAGGCACGCCTGGCAGACAAGCAGGATGTCTCAAGGTAAGCTAAGTGCAGTTTTTGTTCCTCTGCTCATAAATACACCTTGCTAACTCTCATCTCTCTACTATCAAGAGTTTCAAGAAGTCTCACAGCAATGCCCATGGTTCACACCACTGCAGAGCATATGCAGGACCAGAGGGCTCTTTTCTATCCTCCCCAGGCCTTATTTTTCTTAACAATGACAATTTACATCGCTACCCACCACCGTTTTTCGGATTCTTTCCTTACCTTTATTTTTATTTTTCAATGTTATGTTTATCTTTAGCTGTTTCTTTTTACCTCTGAGTCTTCCCTGCCCCACCTCCCTATTTCCTAGTTTGCAATATTGTAAATCTGCATGGTTTAAAAGCTGATGAGGTGGTAGGGGCTGACTGGGAACAGGACCTCCTGATGTCAGTGGTTACCAGGCCTTTCCTATATTTAGGAAAAGATGTAACCGTGGAACTATGTGAGGTGACAGTCAGCAAACCTACAGCTCTGCTGTGAAATATGTGGCACAGACGTAAGCACCAGTCTGTGACTGAATCTCCCACCCATCGCCCTGCGCAGGAGAACTTGCTGGAGGCAGCAAAATTCTTCCCTTTTTTAATGATTCATGCAAATACAGCCACTGACTTCAGGGGAGAGAGCTCCCCTGAATCTGAGGGGGCTGGTAGTCACTGTGCAGTTTCTAGATAAAAATAAACACATTTCCCAACACTGAAAAAGGAACATCCATCACTCACAGAAGATCATCCAGTGAGTGGCCACTCCACCCAGCTTTTCACTCCTGTGTTTGCAGCTTCTTTTGGAAATGCCATTCTCCATTTTTTCCATTTCTTTTAGATTAGAGACCAACTGAACTTGGTGAACTAGCATTGGATAAAAAGGTAGGGGGAAAATGAAAGTGAACAAGGAGAGGGATGGCTGTGATTGTGAAGTCCTGAACATTTTGACAGTGGGTTTTCCCTTGCAAAGCTAGAACTCGGAGAACCAGCACTGCAGGGTAATCCCTCCAAATAGACAAAAAGGCCGTAATGCACCCATTTAGTCTTACAGCCTTGCACAAAAGGGGTTTTATGTGCAGGGAGGATAATTGTGGGTAAGGAAGAGGTCAGTGTGGATGACGGGACTAAGTTGTAAATACACCTGATTGAGGCAGTTTATCTTCCTGCTTTAAGTGCACCAAACACTATTTTTCACTTGGATTCCTTTGTCCGACACCTCCCTAGTTCAGCAGGATGTGAGCCCACATCCTCCAGGTCAACAGAGCACCATCACTCGTGGCAGGTGCACCCTTGAGATGTTTCTGCAGCTTCAAAGGTGGGTGAGCAGCAGCAGGTGTAAGTATGCCCAAACCTCCATGTGCCTGGGCTCCCAGGGTGCCATCCCATCCAGCTCCTTCCTGTCCTGCAGTGAAGATGGATATTGCTCAGCACACAGCCCTCAGTGGCTTGGGGAAGCTCTCCTGGTGGCACCAACTCTCCAACTGATGCACGAGCAGAGGGTCTGTGCCCTGGAGCTCCTCACAGAAATCACCACAGCTCTGCCGAGCCCAGGTGTCCTGGGGCCTGGCCCAGGACAATTTCTTCTGGCTGTCTTGGAATGATTTGTGCCTTTCAAAGAAATAGAAATGACTCCATCTTGAGCCAGGGCCAATGACCTGTTACTGGGGTTGAGACTTTATAAATGACAGCAGGGAGCAAAGGCCGTCTACTCTGACTTTCACATACGTCTTCAGTAAACAAGGGCTGGAGGCAAACACGCATTTTGTTATTTTAACTTGCTATTAACTTTTCCATTTGAATTTCCAGCCTGTCTTTATCTCCTCCACCTCCAAGAAGAGGGAGATGTGATGTTTTCACGGGCTGCAAGTGCTTTGTGCTTGCTTGGTCCTGTGCAGGTTGGCACCGTGCTCAGCTGGAGACCATTCAGTGTGTACAACCAGAACAACCATTCCAGCTGAGGATTTTCTTTGGTTTTAGTGTTCTTTAGGACCACAGGCCTGCACTGAGAGGAATGAAGGATGCCTTGCCAGGTGGAGGGGGGCATTTAGGCAACACAGTTTGATGGGAGAGCTGAAAAAAAAAAGTGTGACCTTGCATTTGCCCACTGTGGAGCACAGTTAACTTCTGCAGAAAGGACTCTGGGAGGAGGAGGGGATAGTAGGCAGCTGTCTCCTTCTACCCTTACCAGAGGCACTAACCCCTCCTGAGCTGATATTATTCTCTACGAAATAGCCTATAAAAGATTAAATTCAAGCTATCTGTCTCTATTTGTATTCCTCCTGTGTAGTCCTTTGAAGCGTATTTTAATTCTCCCTGTTCCCCAACCTCATTTCAGCTGGTGGTGGTGGAAAGTATTTAAAGTTACAGCCATAATCCCACGGGCCACCATGAAAGAAATTA